>JAVQIZ010099367.1:0-20586 GCA_036023535.2 Galaxias brevipinnis | reverse complement strand
AGCCTGGTGGCAAACCCTGTAAACACACACACAAACACACACACACACACACACACACACACACACACACACACACACACACACACTGTCGCTCCCCCACATACTGACCTTCCCTATGCCCTGGTGGAAGGCAGCCATGCGCACTAGGACGGGCACCCTTCTGGGTTGTGCGTTGGTCTGCAGCACTCCCGTCTCTCCCTGCAGGGTGAAGATATTGGAGCCCGTGCTGGAGGAGAGGCGCACAATAACAAACTCCCCCAGGGCCTTAAAGGAGTACTCTGTCCCATCCAAGGTGAGCACATGGAGGCTGCCGTACACCATGGCTGAACAGGACATAAGACACACACACACACACACACACACACACACACACACAGACAGGCACACACACACACACACACACACACACACACACAGACAGGCACACACACAAATGAACAGAGTTCAATAACCAAAGCTTGGGTATTATAATTTAGTTTTGCAATATTGAGCTCATAACCCAAGACAATTACTGTGCTCCTAAAATTCAAATGTATTCTGTCGTGATAGAACTTGTCATTATTTTGTCGATGGCGTTCCTCACCAATGCCCTGCGTGGCTTTCTTGGCTGAGATGCATTGGTCAGGACTGACACAGCCGTAGCCTTGGCAGCGGTCCAGGGGTCTCTTACTGTGGTAGAGGTGGCAGAGAGAGGACTGGATACAACACCACTGGAACGGCAGGAGGTCCTCGTCTGAATAGAGAGAAAGATAGAGGGGGATAAGCACATAGAGAGGGAGCGAGGGAGATAAATAGAGAGAGTGAGTGACAGAAAGAGAGAGAAAGGAAAATAGAGTTAGAAAGAGACCAATAGATAAGCTTTAAGTAAAAGAACAGATACTAGCTTGAAGACAGTTTGCTGTTTACACTTGATAGTGACCATGCACTGTTAAAAACATGGAATACAGATGTGTCAGTAGCAGACAGTGTGCAACACATTACCAATGTGTTTCTGTGCAGTGGCCTCGGAGAGGTAGCGCTCGCTGTACCCAGCCTGTAGAGGGCCCTGCAGGTCATACAAACACCTCTTCCCTGAACCTTGGCGGTTGGAGAGGACAGACTGGACCTCGTGCCCGCTGCTGCCCCCCCAGCGCAGCTCCCTCAGCTGCTTCACCCTGGAGCCCAGAGACCCCGCTGGCACCGTCGCCGGGCCGAACGCCAAGTCCTCCACGGCCTGGTCACGCGTGCACGGGCATGAGGGCAGGGCCGATGCCCAGACCCCCGGGTCAGGCTCCTTCGAGGCCCACGTCTGGCACCTCATCCTGGGGTCGGACAAGTCTTCAGACCTGGGCCCTGTGAGGTCGTACACCAGCTGACCTAGTCTCCCCATGGTCCCTTTCACCTGCTGGGGTCTGTAGCGGCCTCCAGGGCCAAACAGGTTGTCAAGGGGGATGGTGGTCTCATGGTGGAAGCGGCTCTCTCCGTCCGTGTAGCCTATGAGAGCCCCGTGGTGGGTCCGCTGGCCAGGGCCCCAAAGCATCTCCCCGAAACGCAGCAGGGCAAAGGTGCGCTCTCCGTCCGTGGTCAGGATGCACTGGAAGGTGTTGGTCTGAGAAATAACATGAACGCCACAAGATGTCACCAAATAACAAGAATAAGCATATAGACGTCTTTGTGGTTTAACTGTTGGGTTTTCTCCTACATTTCAGAATCTCATGTTTCAACCCAACAATGGGATTGTGGACTAGGACAATACACTGAAGGAATACAATGCTGTCCTGTCCCACCCAGACATTCACTAGTCTGAACAATGGACACCTTCCCAGGTCATTCCCATATAGAAGTTTAGTGAGTCAAATGTTCAACAGTTGCTCAAACAGTTAACAAAGCATTGATTAACTTTGGACATGCTAAATCCTTTAGATGTTTTGTGTTTGCATTGTTAGTTGGTTGCTATGGGATCCCCTCTGATTTTAGAAAGTGGGATGTTGGAATAGGGGTGTTTGTTTTAACTTATTGTATATTGTAAATAATGCATTTACGAATAATTGTAATAGTCTGTCAAGAGTCGGGCAGTACGGTGGCTCAGTGGGTAGCACTGTTGCCTCACAGCAAGAAGGTCCAATGTTCAATCCCCACCTGGCCTAAGGGCCTTTCTGTGTGGAGTTTGCGTGTTCTCCCCGTGTTTGCGTGGGTTTCCTCTGGGTACTCCGGTTTCCTCCAACAGTCCAAAAACATGCAGGTTAATTGTTGACTCTAAATTGTCTGTAGGTGTGAATGTGAGTGTGAGTTGTTGCCTGTCCCTATGTGTCGGCCCTGTGATAGACTGGCGACCTGTCCAGGGTGTACCCCCCCTCTCGCCCTGTGTCGGCTGGGATTGGCTCCAGCCCCCCCGCGACCCTGCATAGGATAAGCGGTATAGCTAATGGATGAATGGATGTTAAGAGTCCTTTACCTCGGAGTAGTTGACCTTTTGATAAGAGACAGCCATCACGTGATCCCAGGTGACCTTCAGGATCCAGACGGGGGTGAATGGAGGACGGTTCTTTTGGTTTTCAAACTCTGTCACGTCTTGTGCCGTGCGGTTGAACACGATCTGAGAGTAGATGTCTGACATGTTCAGCATATAGTACTCCTAGTATGATACAAAGAGGAGGGATGTTGAAAAGGTACATGATGGTGAGGTGAAATGGTAGATTGCTGGTCGGTCCTATGACCATAATACTTAATTTAACTACAAGTTCATTGTAAATTTGTGGTCAAACTGTTTCCCATGTTGTCCCGAATACGACCCTACTATGACCCCGTCTTAACCTTTACCCCTGATATCTGATCCCTAACCTGATAGAGCAGCTTGCCGTCCCCTAGAGTGAGGTCAGCATCGTCCCAAAACACCGCTAGCATTGCCAGACTCTCGTTGCCACGGAAACCCTGTGGAAAGGGGGCGGGAAGCAACAGCTGCTGGTTCTCTGTGACGGACTGGAACTGGACCAGGCCGTTATCTGAGAACTGAGCGTCCATTGACAAACAGAGAGAAGTGGGTGAGAGAGGAGGAAGTGGGGTCCAGAGGGAAAGAATAGGAATCGGGAACAAGAAGCACAGTGAATTAAACCTCATCACTTTGAGTGAAAAGTTATTTTCTAAAGGCTGTTGAATCGTTTCACGGTTCACAATCAAAGAAGCAAAAATTATATTAAGTCTCTGTACTTCTGTTCTTTTACTTCTCAAATATTTGAGGTTTTGTCCATTTTAGGAGCTATATTTAGTTAAGGCTTTACTCACATAAATTCTGTCGTACAGTTTGCCCAAAAAGGGGAGGCCCAGAGGGGGAATGATATATGGAGAGTTTCCATCCTCAGAGGTCACCTTCACTCTCCCATCCCCAACCTCGCTTCCAAACGGATAGAGTTCACTCGCTGTAGGGAAACACACAGGATCAGTGAGCAGGTTCCCCCAACACACACAAGCAAAATAAACAACACATACAACGTTAAGTAGGCTTTGATCTTACGTTAGCATGCCTCAATCACGTTCTTCATTTACATTAAGATATGTAGTGTCAATTGTGTAATCATTTTGTTAGAGACAGAAAAGACAAAGAGACAGTGAAATGTTTGGCTCGTGAGCGGCGTGGTCTGTAGCAGCAGTATCCCACCCTTCTGAACGCTCTGGTCACAGGCTGTGTTGCTCTCAGGGCAGGAACAGACAAAAGACCCCGCTAGGTTTCTACAGGTGGTGGTTCCGGGGCACCCTGCAGGCAGCAAACACTCGTTCCGGTCCGCGCATCCCGCCCTGCCGCGCCCGCCGTCACCCGTGGCAACCCAGCCTGGGCCGCACAGGCAGCGGAACCCTCCCACGTGGTTGGAGCAGGTAGCGGCCGGGTGGCACCATCCGCGGCTCTGCTGGCACTCGTCCAGGTCCACGCACAGCGGGCCGAGGCCCACCAAGCCCGGCGCGCACACGCACCGGAAGGACCCTGGCGAGTTGTGGCAGCGGGCGTCCCTGTGGCACGGCAGGGTCAGCACTGAGCACTCGTCCACGTCCTCACACCATGTGCCGTTGCCTGCGTGGCCCAGGGGACAGTGGCACGAGTAGGAGCCGGGGCTGTTCCAGCAGCGCGCCAAGGGGTGGCACGCCGTGCTGCTTCGGTTCACACACTCGTCCGTGTCGACGCACGCACCCTTCTCCTCGTAGAACCCCTCCCGGCAGTGGCAGTGGTACGATCCGGGCAGGTTGGTGCACACCTGGTCAACGCGGCAGGTGGTGTTGTCCAGGCACTCGTTGATGTCTGCACAGCCCGGTCCGACGGGCATGTACCCGGGCACGCACGGGCACAGGAAGGACCCCTGCGTGTTTTTGCACACCGAGTGAATGGGGCATGGGTTGGCAGTGCACTCGTTGACATCCTGGCACTCTGTGCCATTCAGCATGAAACCGTGGTGACAGGGGCAGAGATAGGAGCCGGGGATGTTGACGCAGGTGGAGTGGGGCTGACACACTGAGGAGTTCAGGGACGGTCCACACTCGTCCACATCCACACACCCGGTTCTGGTTCTGTTGCTCTGGAAGCCCTGGTGACATTCACAGTAGAACGAGCCCACCGTGTTCACACATGCCCCGTTGGTGCACAGCTGCCCGGCCTGGGTGCACTCATTTATATCCATACAGAGGCCGTCCACCCGGGTGAAGCCCACTTTGCACGGACAGAGGTGGCCCCCCAACGTGTTGACACACACACTGTGCTCGGGGCACGTGGAGTTGTTGAGGCATTCGTTGACGTCGTCGCAGTTGCTGCCGTTTCGCTGGTAGCCGGGGTGGCACTGGCAGAAGAAGGCTCCCGCTGTGTTGATGCAGTCAGAGGCGTTGGGACACTGGGCCCGCCCCAACGAGCACTCGTCGATATCCAGGCACCGCGAGTTGTTCCCCTCGAAGCCCTTGTCACAGGGACAGCGGTAGCCTCCTTCCACGTTACTGCAGCTGCTGTTGCGGGGGCAGGTGAAGTTGCCCGTCGCACACTCGTCCACGTCGCGGCAGTGTGTCCCGTTGTCGCGGTAACCATTCCAACAGTCGCACGCGTAGGATCCCTCCTTGTTGAGGCAGTGGGAGAACTCCGGGCAGACCTTGAGAGGGCTCGCTAGGCCGCATTCGTCCACGTCGCCGCAGTCCGTGCCGTTGCCGCGGTAACCGTCGCGGCAGCGGCAGTAGTAGGAGAGGCCGCTCGCATGGCAGCGGGCACGAGGGTGGCACACGCTACGGTTGTTACTCAGACAGTCGTCCTTGGTCACGCACGTGCCCACATCGTATACCGTGCCAAGGATGCAGGTGCAGTTGTAGGAGCCAGGGCTGTTGAGGCACATCATGTTACTGCCACAGGTAGAAGACGACTGACACTCGTCCACATCCTCACAGCCAAAGCCGTCCCCCTGGTAGCCCTCCAGACAGCGGCAGAAGTAGGAGCCGTTTGTGTTGTTGCACCTTGCCAGGCTGCTGCAGTTGTGGGGCCTGCTGGAGTTCTTTGCACACTCGTCCACATCCTGGCACTCAAAGCCTGAGCCCTTGGTGCCCGGAGGACAGGCACAGGAAAAGGATCCGGGGGTGTTAGCACAGGTGGCCACGGGGTGGCATCCTCCATTTTGGGATTGGCACTCATCAATGTCTACAATTCATCCAAAATGGCAGAGTGTCAGGGAAACAAGCCCACATGATGCTAAAAGGAAGCTCAGAGGGAGAGTCCACACTGAAACAATAGAGAGGGAGGGAGCGGAGGTAAAGTGATGGAAGAGGAGGCTTACCAGAGCAAGTCTTCCCGTCTCCCATGAAGCCGCTGAGGCAGGAGCAACGGTGACTCCCCACCGTGTTAACACACTGAGCAAACTCACTGCACTCCTTCTGCCCTGTCTCACACTCGTTAATATCTGAGGAGAGAAACAAGAGGAAATGGAAATCACAACAGACTGTAGACGATCTAGAGAGATAGCACAAGACAAACGGACTGGATTCGTCTTGGAATGGATCAAATGGAATAGGTTGAAGATGTATTGTGGCGACAGGGTTTGGACTGTACTCCAGTGAATCTTACCAACACAGTCAGTCCCGTTCTGTTTGTAACCCCGTTTGCAGACGCATGCAAAGGAGCCTGGGGAATTCCTACACTCAGTCTCATTCTGAGGGCACGCCTTGTTCCTCTGACACTCGTCAATGTCAGAGCAGCTCAGGCCGTCTCCTTCGAAGCCCGCGTCGCACACGCACTGGTAGCCAGCGGGCGAGGGGTGGCACAGGCCTTGAAGGTGGCAGGCGGGGGCACACTTGGTGCTTGGCGGCACGCAGGTTCCGTTGGCGGCCAAGGTGCCATTGAGACACGAACAGACATGGGCGCCGGGGGAGTTGACGCACACAGAGGTGGGGGGACAGGGGCTGCTGGAGATGGCACACTCATCCACATCTTGGCAGGAGAAGCCGTCGCCGTTGAAGCCTCGTTGGCACGCGCAGGAGAAGTCCCCTGGCAGGTTGGTGCACAGCGCCCTCTGGTGGCACGCACCCGGCGTCTCACACTCGTTCACGTCCTGGCACCTGGTGCCGTTGCCTGCGAAGCCCCGCTTGCAGGTGCAGGTGTAGGAGCCCACAGAGTTGAGGCAGGTGGCGTTCTGGTGACACGGGCTGGCCCCCTTGCACTCGTCCACGTCTGTGCAGTCCATGGTGGGGGTGGGGCGGGAGAAGCCCAGCCGGCAGGGGCAATCGTAGCCGCCGTCGGTGTTGGCGCACTGCTCGTTCATGCGGCAGGGCGCGTCCATCTTCTGGCACTCGTCGATGTCCTGGCAGAGAGTCCCGTTGACCAGACTGTATCCCTGCAGACACAGACACTGGAAGGAGCCCTGGCTGTTCACACAGGTAGCCTTGTTCCGGCACCCTCCGTTGTCCACTAGGCACTCGTTGACGTCTTGGCACTGGCTCACCCCGTCCCCAGAGTAGCCCACGCGGCAGCTGCAGTTGTAGGAGCCAGGCACGTTGGTGCACAGGGCGTTACCGTGGCACTGCTGGGCCAGCGAGCACTCGTCCACGTCAGCACACGTGAGGCCGTCACCCTTGTAGCCCGAGAGGCAGTAGCAGGAGAAGCCCCCAGCGAAGTTGGCGCAGTTGGCGTAGCGACTACAGCGCCCCACGGCACACTCGTCCAGGTCCTGGCACGTCGAGTTGTTGAAGGTGTAGCCCACGCCACAGTCACAGTAGTAGGAGCCGCCCGTGTTGACACAGCTGGCTCGAGCAGGGCAGATGTCGGTCTTCAGGCACTCGTCGATGTCTGTGCACACCCTGCTGTCTCCTCGGTAACCGCTGCGGCAGGAGCAGCTGTAGCTACCCAGAAGGTTGTTACAGGCTGCATTGGGATCGCACCCATTCTGACCTTTACACTCATCGACATCTGCACACATGAGCCCGCTCCCTAAAAAGCCCGCGTTGCAGGTGCACCTGTAGGAGCCGGGGGTGTTGACACACAGCGCATAAGGACTGCAGGTGTTGCTGGCACACTCGTCAATGTCCTGGCAGGTCTTCCCGTTGCTGGCGTAGCCCGTGTTGCAGGTACACTGGTAGGAGCCAGGCAAATTCTGGCAGCTTTTGTAGCCTGAAGAGGTGGGGCAAACAGGGCTTTCTGAGCACTCGTCAATGTCCAGACACAGGTAGTTCCCGTTACCCTTGTAGCCGCTGACACACGTACACACATAGGAGCCCGGGTTGTTGGTGCAGGCGGCATTCCAGTGACATATGGTTGGGTCAGCGCACTCGTTGGTATCGGAGCACTGCAAGCCGTTGCCGGTGAAGCCGGACTTGCACTGGCAGTCTCGCCCACCCTGTTTGTTTGTACAGAGGGCATAGGGGTGGCAGCCTCCATTCTCCACCAGACACTCGTTGACGTCGTCGCACTGAAAGCCACTGCCAAAGTATCCTGGCTGGCACAGGCAGCTGAAGCTCCCCTGTGTGTTTCTGCAGTCGGCCTTGGGGTGGCAACTGTGGACGCCCATTACACATTCATCAATGTCCACACATGGGACTCCATTGGCATCTTTGAAGCCCAGACGACAGGCACAGGTGAAACTGTTGTCCAGGGTTTGGTGGCACTCGGCATTAGCGGGGCAAGTGTTACCCACTGACGCACAGTCACTCAGAGCAGCAACTAGAGAGGGAGAACGATAGGATAATGCATTTAGACAAGTACTTACACTATAAATAATTATAAAAATTGTTTAGGAAATACTAGGAAATGTGATAAGAAATTTGTTAACTGGCACAGATGGTGCAACTAATTGCTCACTTGCTATGCAGTAATCCAGCACTTCACACAGACACAACAGCAATAGCAGTAAAGACCTGTATAATTAAAGAACAAAAACAAAAGTATATTAAGAATGAATAATTTGCTTAGTTTCACTGATGGGAATATGATATATTTTCCAAAACATAAAACCTAATTTCTTACAAAGAGTCTGCTTTTAAGTTATGTGGCCTCCATTTCACTGAACATTCAAACCTGGCTTTAAACAGTGACCGAGGGAATCTAGTCAATTGGATAGTATTATTTTATAATAGACAAATTATTCACATGAATGCACAAATGCCAGTGTTTGTTAAGCTGGTGTCATTTGAGTTTCTGTTACCCCATACCGTTCTTAACAAGCAGTAGGTAAACTGTCAGGAACACCATAGCACAGTAAAGACTCCCTCTGCTGTTCTCCTACTCAGGGTCGACCCATTGAGTGGAACTCTTATTAGGAGGTCATTGAAAAGTAGCTGCCACATATACCGTTGTGTTTTGTTAACCTTTGACCTTGTCGACGATCATTGAAAAACAACCATTATAGTTGCATGTTAGCAGACATTAAATGGGAAAATATTGTTTGTATAGTTTAAATGTGTATTAAAAATCTGTATGTAAATATACAGTATGTCTCTCCTGTATGAACCCTTCTACATATTGATTATCATAGGGCTTTTATTATAGTGTGCGCAGCAAGCAGAGTAAGGCTAAAGACGCCGCTAGGTTCCCTTCTGATGTATAATAACATGACTGCCAGGTATCAAGTTGTAAAGCAGGTTGGGAAACAAATTGTCAGACACAAAGTAATTAGACTATAAAGTTTGTGATAGCAGTAACACTTCTTTTTCCGGTTGGGGCTAGATGACGTCTACCCGCGGGCCACACTGAGCTATTCAATAACGATTATTATAGTAGAAGTGTGGAATGTCCAAGAAAAGACACAAGAAGAAGAATAAGACATATGTACAGATCTCTGCCCTTCCGAATAGAAAGTGTCAGTTAAAAAATCCGCCTACACAACAGTGTTGTGGCCTTTATGTTGTCACTTAGGCAGCACCTAAACTTTGGAACTCTCCCTCCTCTAATTCGTAATTTCAACTCGCTGTCAATCTTTCAAACCCAACTTAATACATATCTTTTCACCCTACCATACCCTAGTTAACTCTGTTTAGTATCCGGTCCCTTTCTTTTACTGATACTATCTTTTGCTTACGCATAATTAGAACTGTTGTTGTTGTCTGTCTGTTTTACTATTTCTGTCTAATTGTTTATTTGTGTCATGTTATGTTGATACTGTAAAGCGACTTTGGGTTTTAGAAAAGCGCTATATAAATAAATCCATCCATCCATTGGCTATACCGCTTATCCTATATATATATATAAATAAATAAAATGAATTATTATTATTACTTACCGCATGTTTCTCAGTCTAATGGAAGTCTAAGAGGTTTTCATTGGAGATGTGGAAGGGTTCTCCACGGCTGGATGTGTCGGTCCCGCTTACTCTCTTGTCTCTATGGTTGCTCTTTGTGGCTCTAGCCAGGCTTTGCAAAAAGCCTCCACATCTCAACCTGTCTCTCTGCTGCCTCCCCAACCCCCCTAGGGACCCAGGACAATGTTCCATCTCAGTGTACCATGACATCTTAAACTTCTGAGAGGGGAAACACCCATATTGTGTCGGCCCTGACACAATGACTGGGCTTCTCCCTGAGGCACCCGTTTGTCCTCCTCACTGTGAAATGACAACAGGAGATAGGTTTGGGTCGTCTATGGAAATGGGATTTATCATTCAAAAGAAACGTCATACAGATTTTAATATTTAATGATCTGCGTGGATTAAAGTGCAACATGTTATTTGAACCAAAACACCACATAATTTCTCTAATGAGTGAAGTGTTACATTTTACTTTTAAACTTTGATTTGAACCACAATTGTAATGTAAATGATCATGGCACGGTGGGCCTATGTATTTAAATCAATAATATTTTGGGGCTGTGTTTGTTTAGGCTCACCATTGCAGAATTAAAGATTAAACCGTAGAATAAACAACTGATTTGTAAATCGATTCTATCGATGTGGAGCATCTACAACAGGGATGACTCCAGTTGACAGGTTGAAACTTAACTAAATTACATGAATAAAGCAAGTTACAGCAAAACTGCCGATATACTGAAGCACACATGCAAACCCCACTGAGTCAAGCTGAAATTGGTTTAATGTATTTGTTTGAGAACTGAGACAAACACACAAGTCATATTCTTTTCATTTCAGATCTATGAATGAACACTTTCCATGGAAAGTTACTGCCTATGCAACAAACAAACAAAGAAAAAGCCCACATTTTTAAATTGAAGGGGAAGGCATTGGGCGGGTTGACGTTCGCTGTACATCAGAGTGGACGTCCTAGCTGTGAACTGGGATCATGGGCCCACAATAAGATCTTGGCTGTAGGAGCGCTAGGCTGGTAAAGAAATGGTTAAATGCACATAATTTAACTGGTTCATGAGCTCCCTCCACAGGAGGAACAAAGTGCTGCATTGTTTACACTTAACTGTTTAGGGCCCATCATAAAGATTACATGTCAAATCTGTTTAGGCCCCATCATAAAGATTACACGTCAAATCAATTCAGACAATATAACTACTGGATGATAAAGCTTGGCATAAGCGATAAGGAATATATGGTTGTTTGATATTGGTTTTTAAAATATCATGTTTGTCAAGTGCGTTAGGTTTTTAAGTATGCTATCTTCCTAAATTTCTGCTTCAGATCAATCAGTGTAAAAAACACACATTTGATGTTTCCAGAGGAAATAATATTATAAAACATGTGGGTGTTTTAAAAAGTAATAAAGCATAATGTCGTGTATAGTTTAGCTTCTGTATGTTTACAGGTTAATATTCACAAAAGTATGAGTTTTGTACAATTTATTATTGCTTAATGATGAGGAATTGAAGGTATTAATTTACTTTAGAAGATTGAATTGTAGTCATTGTACCGTATTGTTGTTTGTTGTATTTATTTAAACATATATTCTGTCATTACTTTAGGGCACTTTTGGAAAAGCGACTGTTGGTTACCCTGTAAATAAAAACAAATTATAATAACAACAATAATTGGATACAGTTGCGCGACCTGTGAGTCACTGCCATTCTGTCAACAGCATAGGCTGAAACTTGAGTCATTCATACAGCATGCTTTGTCAACCGGTTTTAGTATTGGTACAATGTTTATTTTCGGTTTGAAAATCACCTTGTTTGTCTTTTTACAGAAAACACTTTAGAATACTTACAAATAAAAATAACTTACAAATAGGAATTCTACAAACTGACTGTGTTTAACCCATCCTGTCATCTTCAAATCTACTAACATCCTTAGTCCTTGGGGGGAAAGGATTGTAATTTAAATTGTTAACCATATGTATTAGATACTTCATGTCTCTTTGTGGACTATATACTGTAAATCTGCCGTTAAATAAAATAAAACAATGTTTTTGATGGTGACCCAAATGTCAGTCACAAACATCAGACTGAATCTGTCTAAATTCTTAACATTTCATATATGCTTTAGAAATGTAAAACAACCAGAGAGAACCTAAGTACACCGATGTGTACAAACTGTGTACAGAACACTGGACACATATTATCATGTACATTTGATGTTTAACTACATTTGATGTTTAACTAGTTGTTCCTAATAAATTAGGAAAAGTAATATGAAGCAAAAGGTATTTTGCCAATTATTTCTTTAGGGACTAACAGGGTCAGATTGACTCCAAGGGGGGTTAAGATTTAATTTACAGGTTTAATTTAGAGGTTCTATTCATTTATAGTGTTGACTGACTGAGACTGCGTCACCTTTGTAGCAGTGCCAGGTTTACATGACAGATGATTAATAATACAATAAATAAATAAACACAAATAAGGGTATTGTTAAGTGCACGCATAGGTTAATTCCATTTCAAAAGGCTATTATTTAAAAAGACCGCCGTTCAAAACTTATTTTCAGTGGTTTAATTATTGTGTAATATCAGGACCTAATAATATTACTATATTGTCATAGGTAGATATAATGTTCATGTTCCCTCTATCCAAATATGGTCTCAGGTGAGTCACAGGTAATAGCCTTGCCTACCATAACCCCCACCCAAAACCCTTTTTTTCTAAATCTATGACGTCATGAGAGTGGACGGGCTTATAAATCTTGTACACAAATGATAGTCATTTTAGGTAAAACGCAAACTACAGGATAGTCGGAAAATAATTAACTTAAAACACATCATTGGTTTACAGGACTCACGACCAAAAACGCGCTGCTACTGCTTTTTTAAATAAAACACCACCTCGAAGATTCTCCCTTAACTGGTTGGACGAGACCGCACCTGTGTACAGAAAAGGACATCTGAGGAGCACAGGTGTTTACTCTATTTTTGTGCTTCATACTAATCAGACTCAAATCCGGCGAGGAACGTTTCCAAGGTGTTTCACGTTGCCTTCAGTCTCAATCATGAAGATTTTGATTGCTTTGCTTCTTGCGACCTTGGCTGTGGGAGCTTATGCTCAATGTAAGTAGATTTTTGTTTAAAGATATAAGTAGCTATAAGTTATGTTACGTGGATTGAAGTAAATGTAAGTGAGGGAAAGGCTGATAAACCTTTTTAGGGCCTAATTGTGTAGCCCACGTCTCCATTATAGCCACTAGAATTGTTGTAAAATATAACTTGACTCTCATCACAACAAATATACAAAATATTTCTTTATTTTTACTTATACAAAAAAAGTGTTTGAAGATTGTGTTCAAGGTCATTTAAAGTGATTCTGAAAAACTGCTTTTCGTTCATTAAGAAGTAATTTACGATACGAAATACGTATTAATTATCCGAGGATTTCGTAAGTGATTTTGAGTTAAGTTTCGGTGCAAGTGGTAGTGGGGGTAGGGAGAATGTTCCTCGCTCCCAGCGGAGATCACGTGCCATGCAGGTAACCAACGCCCTGTTGACTTTCCTGGCTTGGCTTACTCCTAATTTTCCAAAGCAAGGCCGCAGTACGCCTACTTGTTTTATAAAGCAGTCATTTTCACCTTATGATAAAAATCGATCAGTCATCATTTTCGTCTTGCCTGGGCAAGCTTTTTTCAGGCAGGCGGTGGTAGGCTATCTGGACAATTGTTACATTTGGAAAGCTGAACAATGTATGGTACTGTAGTTAGATTATGTTTGTAGTAACTTTGACCAGAGTACTAATCTAATTTATTTATTTTTATTATTTGGACACCTAAAGGTTCGTGTCGTACTATGAAATGGGCAACTTGCGATGGAACCCCATGCAAGTGTTCTCTCATGGTGGGAGACAATGTGCCGCAAAACCTCATCTGTGATGCATGTAAGTAGCAGCTTTAATGGAAAGGACCATTCCTCGGGTTCTGTATAATATTTTGAAAGCAACTACAACCAGCAGAACCCATAGCCTGGTTGGCATATACATAACACAAGTGTCCTGCCTTTTTAACATGATATCACCCTCCTCAGTGATCCCCAAGTGCTTCCTGATGAAGGCGGAGATGTACCGTGCCAGAAAAGGTTTGTCCACCCGCTCCGGTGGAAAGCCAGTTGAGACCGCCTTTGTTGACAATGATGGCATCTATGACCCAGACTGTGAGAACGACGGCAAATTCAAGGCCAAGCAGTGCAACAACACGGAGGAGTGTTGGTGTGTGAACAGTGCCGGCGTGCGTCGCACTGACAAGGGAGGCAAGGACCTCAAGTGTGAGAAGCTGGTGGAGACCTAGTGAGTATTCTTTCTCAAATCACCTAGTGTTGGTCTTTCTCGTATCACCTAGTGTTGGTCTTATTTAGGCTAGATGAATAGAAATGGTATCAATAAGCTCTTTTAAAAAAAAATAAAAACTAGGCATTTGTGTCAAGTATAGAATCAAGTATAGAATCATAATCCTTTCTGTTACCCCCCCCCCCCAGCTGGGTTCGTCTGGAGCTGAAACACAAAGAGACGACTACTGCCCTGGATGCTACTAAACTCCAAGCGTAAGTGCTGCATAATTTGTGGAATTCCTGTCATTTTAAGAGACTTACAAATAGACTTACAAACCTATTCTCCTACACAGGGCCATTGCTGATGCCATTCAAGCCCGCTACAGCTTTGACAAGAACCTCGTGAAAAACGTGGAGGTAAGGAAGGCAGGACGTGGCATTCATACTGGATACAAGGCATGGTCAGGAAAATGCCATAGATGTCTGTACCTGTGTATTGACTTGTATTTATTTTTCCCCAGTATGACCCTGACGCACGGCTCATTGTAGTTGATGTGAAGAAGCCCATGGGAGAGCGTACCAGCGACTTGTCTCGCATGGCCTACTACATGGAGAAAGATGTATGTTCAAATCCTGCATTAAATGGCCCAAGGGCACCTAATGAACGTTAACATTGAATGTCAAGGTTTACCAAAACGATGTATATAGCTTAGCATCGCACCCTCAACGCTCTCTCTCTCTCTCTCTCTCCAGGTGAAAGTGCTGCCCCTGTTCCAGAACCAGGCAAACTTTACGCCCAGTGTAAATGGCCAGCCGCTGAACATGGAGAACATCCTGGTGTACTATGTGGATGAGGAGGGTCCCACCTTCACCATGAAGAGGCTGACCGGGGGCATCATCGCTGTCATCGTGGTGGTGGCTCTGGCTGTGGTAGCTGGCCTGCTGGTTCTGGTAAGTGGCCTGATCACACCTGCCCGCTTGTTGACAGGAAGATGTACTGAATGGTTATAGGCTAGGTGTCTGTGCAACTGAAAATGATCATGATGTCCCTTTTTCCCCTATTCATTTTCCAGTTCTTTGCCAGAAGACGAGAGCAACAGAAGTACAGCAAGGCAGAGGTAGGTTACAATTGGATCTGAACTATGTGTTTAAAAACGACTCATTTTAAAAATGGAAAGAATTTAGAACCGACACTTAACTAACTTATTTTTATTGTTTTGTCTTTCAGCCCAGAGAGATGGAGAACTTGTAAGGTCTTCCAGCGGGACCTGAAACATCAATAGCTTGTAAATTTCCACTTGAACCACCATTTGGGACTACCTAGTTGTGGTTGTGTGTTTTTTTTGTTTTTGTTTTTACAATTGTTACTTAATGGATATAGATTACAAAAGAAGTGACTCAGGCTTTATCTGGCACTCTACCCACCCAGCTTCTTATTTATAAGCTGTCACTGAGCTATAAGGACTAACGCCAATATTCTGTTTTTAATGACCGTAGCATATTTGATGCATTTAAAAGGGTGAGATGTCAATGTCATAGATTGTACAGTTTCTTAAGATGTATGTTGGAGTGTTTTTAATAAAATTGTCTTAAAATAACTTTTTGTGTTGTGTATGGTTGGATGCTGAATTAGCCAGATAAGCAAGAGTTTCAGCAATGGTAGAAAAAGGGTGCAGTGTTCAGTGCTGCCTATTTGGTTGGCTGTCTCAATGGAAAAGTACCATGAGAAACATGGGGGGAGGGGAACTGTGGTGAACAAAGTAGGATTGGTTTTGCATTTCACAGAGATGAGTACATGCAGTCGTTCTTTAAAGACATTTTTTATATATCATGAGATGTAGGAGGTTTGTCAAACAAATTGTGTAATCTTTTGGTGTTCAAAGCTTGACTAAAACAAACTCACTCAAAACAGGAAGTACATTGCTGGCTGACTTCTGCATTGTGTCAGCAATATGTTTACTTAGCACTTGAACTCATTAATCAAAACCTAAATAAAAAAAATTACGCAATCTTTTTCACTCTTAGGTTTTGAAGTTTAATCTATTACTTGTTGACTGTTTATTATACACACTGTCTGCAATCATTATTGTTAAGGAAGGAATTCAGCATTTTTAAATTCCACTGTGCCCAAATTGGTCTTCCTGAAAGAAAACCTTCCAGGTAGAGAGTTTGCTGTGGACTGACCATCTCAATCAGTAAGCTCAGCTATACTACGCAATCTCAAATGAGTTTCACCCAACAGTGTAACACAATCTCTGCTTTTAGTTGTTTTTTTTCTTCTAATGTAGCTGACTTTGTTTACATGTCTGGATACCTGTGTATATCCTCTCCAGGTAAGGATCCTCATGGGTGTGGCAGCAGTACTGGTGTGTTTGTGTGTAACTGGACTGGTATTGCGATTGTGTGTCACTGGACTGGGATGGTGACACTGAGGAGGGTGATTCACAGGCCTGTACTAGCTTGGCCTTATGGCTCACGTAATTCATAACATTCAAGGCACATAGATTTTTTTTTTGTCACTGCACACATTGCCTGTCACAGGGAATACTAAATGTTTTATAGTAATTCTCTGGCCATTGGATCATTGGTGTTGTCAAGACAATGAAAAAAAAAATAAGTTACCTGTTATGAGGTTATTGGGATACCAGTGGACTGAAACGGCCCCCCGTGTGTAGATACCATGGCAACGCCTGTTTGTGGAAGGAGTGAAACACCAGTCTGCTCTGAAACTGTTTCGTTCATGTCCAACCGGCTGATCAGGTTTTTCACTCTCAAGATTTTTTGTGCTGTTACTCACAGAGGTAGTGAGGGAAAAAAACAAAACCTTTCCTCAGCTGTGTAGTGATCAGCGTTTACAACATAACAATACAAAACAACTGAAGGTTAAGAAGAAGTCATTTGAATGGAGGGCGGGGGGGCAATCTGTATCTGAAAGAAAAACAGATAGAGCAATGGTCTGGGAGTTGTTGTTTCCTACTTTAGAATCAATCCAAAGCAATAAACATATTTGCCTCCTCCTATAGTCGTAACAGATTTAGGACGGTCTTTCTGGACACCCAAAACGGCACAACCATTCCAAATCTTGTCTAGAGCTTGATTGGTGTTTGTCGACCAAGCATTCAGGAAGTAGCTTGAACGTTATATATAGTGTTGTAAATGATTGAACTCTTTGGACATAGGTATCGTTATGCATGTGTAATTTGTTCCCTGGGTTGTGTTTGTAATTTGTTCCTTTTTTTAGCGTCAACTTCCTTAAAACAGATTATCAGCAAAGATTCAAAGCATGTGTTGTAACGGTCTTCTCTTAGGTTCACAATACCTTAAACCCGCCCCCTGATCCAGGAAACCCAAAAAATGGGACTACCAGACTAGTTTGGACAGGTTTGGTGCAATATTTTGAATAAAGGTGCGCCGAGTTCCCGCACTTCTTTGTGTGGACGTCAGAGGTAGAACTAGTTGACCGGAAGAAGTGTGCCTGAGCCTCACTGTTCTCCATGTGTGTAATACTATAAGGACTATGGTAGTATGATGTGTTCTAAATCAAATTATTTCTAAAGAGATTAAATTGAAAAATGATATGATATGAATGATATAAATAAAACATATTATGATAAGGAATGCTGGATGCAGTGGTTATTGTTTTGAACAGCTAATCTGTTCTATGTTTTCCCAGGGAATCAAATGCCAGACAGATCATGTTAAGTTTAATTTGGCATTTATTTTCTATCATACAAATATCATGACTATATATTAAACATATAGATATATATATGCATTTCATAGCAAAATAAATATTGTCTAATAATACTGGAAACAAAATAAGAGGTTCATGAAAAATAGTCTTGTATCCAACTATTTAAAAAGTGAGAGCTGCTGTTGTAAGATTAATTACATAAAAATTAAACTTCTTATAGTACATTTAGAAAAGAACACTAACAGTCTTAAAGTCCTGTTGTCACAAATTATGAACACCTCGATAAAGAAATCCATTTTAATTTTTAAATAATAGTCGAGAACCTATGGTAACATTTTCTTTGCAGGACAGAGCTAAGCCATTTTAGAAAGAAACTAATCAAATGTTCAGGTAATGGCCTAGTTGATATGACATATTTCCTTTAGTCTTAAAACTCTTATAAACAGGTCATTGCAGTCTAGTAGTGTCTCGTCATGCCAACAATTTCTGTTTGTATGTACTCTAACTGCTTTGTGTTTTGGAATTGACATTTTCTTTAAATAATTTTAATATTTGGTATAGGCTATCTTGAGTAAAAGTACCTTCTCAAAATTAAGTTGATTAAAGTTTTACTTTCTAGGCTATTCATAAACTCAGAGGACATAGAGCATGACCAGTTGCCTTCAAAGAACGGATGGCTCAGCCAGAAGCTATGCTACACTTTACCAACACAAGAAGCCTGCTTAAGTTGAGTAAGTAGCTGTATAAAAAGGTAGCACTCATTTTGAACAGCAAAGCAAAAGAAACAATAAACGATGCAATCAATAGACCTGTTTTACTGTGCAAGGTAAAATAGGTCAGTCCTGCTCAAGTTAATTAAAATAAGGTTTGTGTTTAATGTATCCTTCATCATAGAAGGTTGGAGGTGTGATCAGACATCCCCCCCCTCCCCGCCCCCAACAGACATGACCATTGTACCATATTATAAATAATAACCTCTCACCATAGAGTGCCCCATGTCATAAGTAAGTATACAGAGTCTGGTAAGTCTAGTTAGCTTACATGTGATGAGCAAGTATCTATATACTCAACACTTCCTCATAGGAGTAGTTACACCAAAGGTGTCATCTTTGTGGGCCAATTGCCTAGGTGTATAGCAGGACATAGAAGGATTTAGCAGTACATGCAGCATGTGTATAGCAGCAGGACATAGAAGGATTTAGCAGTACATACAGCATGTGTATAGCAGCAGGATATAGAAGGATTTAGCAGTACATGCAGCTCGTGTATAACAGGACATAGAAGGATTTAGCAGTACATGCAGCACGTGTAAAGCATGGGAAAAGAGTTAAAGAAGTTCGGCTCCATCTAGCCATTCCTGTCTATTAGATAAAAGCATGAATGTGCTTTCCCTGGAGTCTTACAGCAGAGTGGGGGCTTTGCTGGGTCTGCCCACTGCAGGTGGGGATTGGCTCCTCAGCTCTTTGCTCTTGAGACTGACAGGCTGAGCCACCATTAAGGCGGGGGCAGAGAGATGGTGGGCGGCGGCTTTCTGCTGATGGGCGCTGTTGATGTAACCGGCAACCAGAAGAGTAATTTCCCGGATCTGTTTGATACAAGTGAAACAAGGCCTTAGTCTCAACCTCTGTGTGTGTGTGTGTGTGTGTGCGTGCACACGTGTGTACCCAATGCTGATTCTACTGACCTTGGAAGTGCTCATGGTGAAAAGGTGTTTTTCAGCCGGTTTGTCTTTGGGGGTATTTGCACCAACGCTCTGCCCTACCACCAACATGAAATCCTGCTTGCAGCCTCCAAAGGTCATCAGGTTTTTATAGGGATAGGACACCAGTAGCTTCTGAACAAAGCCAAAAAGAGCAGTTACAAATGAGATCATTCATTCCTAGGGCCTATAAGAAAGCAGAGGAACCTTGGAGTAAATGCAGACCACATGCCACTCAAAGCACATGGTGGTCAGAGCTCTGGTGCTTACGATTGAGGTGTGCTCCAGCACACTGATGCCGTCCTCATGCACTGCCAGCCACACGCGGGCAGCCCCCAGCTCTGGGGAGGGCACGGTCCACTTAGAATAGGGAGAAAAAAGGTTGACGATCAGAATCTATAGGTGGTGGACTGCAAATCTGAAATGCTGCATCGAGTGTGTTCAAACTCTCTGGACTCGCTCCTTTAAAATGTGTTTGAATCAACAGACCTCGGCCTCGAACAGCTTTGCCCCAAAGAATGGCCACTTCCTTGCCACCGTGAGATAAATTCTCACACACTCTGCTGAACTTCGACCTCGGAGGGACGCCCACCGGGTAGACAGACGTTGCTGCAATTGTCTAAGAGAGGAAAAAAAGAGAGGAATCTATACTTCTGACATGGGACTCCTTTAGATTTTATTTTTGGTTACTCTTTTCCCATTACACACTTGCCAATTGTACTGCCTTATGCAGACAGCAGCAGTCAAACTGAAACAGAACTTAACAATTAATGCTGACGTCTTTCCAGGCTAACCCACCCACTGAAGGATCAACAGTGATAGACTGTATGGGCTGACAGGTAGGCACATAGACCAGGAAAGAGTACACATGGAATGAAGCAATAGGAAGACCTCCCCATCAACAACATAGACGTCATGTTTGTTCTTGCAGAAAAATGCTTTCACAATCTCCTTTTCATAAGGTACTTAAAGTCTTCCCGTACCTGTAAAGCCCTTTTAACTGGTTGATGAAGCATGACGTTGTCCATCCATCCATCCATTTTCCGCCGCTTATCCGGGGCCGGGTCGCGGTGGCAGCAGGCCCAGCAGGGAATTCCATCCGTCCCTATCCCCAGCAACGCTTTCCAGATCCTCCTGG
>JAVQIZ010099358.1:0-12252 GCA_036023535.2 Galaxias brevipinnis | reverse complement strand
TTATGTTAATGGGTCGTTTGTTGTATTTATATATTTTATGTGTTTTTACCTGTACAGCACTTTGGTCAACGTGTGTTGTTTTTAAATGTGCTATATAAATAAATTTGATTTGATTTGATTTGATACTTCTGTAGCACCCATTATAGTACTTGCAATATTACAGTATTGTAATTACAATATACTTCAAATACACATCTACTCGTCATTTCAGTATAATATCATTATACTTCAAGTGCATGCCATTATAAGGCTTAAAATATGGAATAACTACACTATAAGTAAATTTTTTATGGACATAAAAGCACTCTTTAAAAGTACTAAATGCTGTCAGAAAGTGCATTCGAAGTTCATTTGAAATATTAGGGAGGCATGCTAGAATGATGAATGAATTGAACTGTAATGTGTTTTTAAGTATACTTCCAACACACTGAGGATGTAATACAATTGTACTGCAAATGTGTTTTAAGTGCCCAGGAATCATGATTTTTGCTGGTGTACTTCAATACACTTAAAGTTTGTAAAACGTTGTGCCAATTTAGCATACTATTTACACTTAAAGTATACTCAAGTAGAACTTAAGTAGTATTCAAGGACTACTTGAGTACACTTAAGTATACTTGAAGGCGACGAAAGAAGCACAAAGTGTACATATAAAAACTATACTTAAAGTATAACTTTTTTTTTACCTGGGACAGGGACTAAGAAGGGTCAATCAAAAAACCACATTAAAAAACATAAAACAGAACAATCATATTACACCATTTCTCAAATCACTACACCGGCTCTCTGTGTCAGAGAGATAATTTTTGAATACTGTTGCTCACTTACAAGTCACTAAATAATCTGGGGTCAAAATACAGTACCGACATGGTAATGCAATATGAACCCTCTTGACCTCGCAGGTCATCTGGAGCACGTCTGCTAACCACCCCCAGAGTAAAAACTAAAAATGGTGAATCAGCGTTTAGTACCTAAGAAACAAATAGCTGGAACCAACTTCTGGAAGATCTGAGACTCGCTCCAAGCCTGACTACTTCTAAATCAAGATTAAACACGTACATGTTCTCTATCGCGTTTTGCGCAATTGTTCCTTCTTAGCAATTTTATCTCTCTAATTAAAGTAATTTTTTTTTAATATATATATATATAATAATTAGGGCTGTCAAAGTTAATGCAATATTAACGAGTTAACGCACATTTGTTTCAACGCCACCATTTTCTTGACGCAATAAATGCATGTTGTATATCGAATGGCAACCACCAAGCAATGGATAAAGAAAATGTCTTTTTTTAATGGAACGTTCAGCTGCAAACCAAATGGGTCTGTCAACAACACCAAAGATATTTGTAGGTTGTAAGTATGGGCAGACGGAGCTGCGATGGCCACTAGGCGACCCTGTTTTTTGTGACAGTATTTTTCTGTGTGAGCGCTTGGGCTGATTAGTCTATTGAGAGCACCTGTTCTGTTAGTATTTAAGTTGCTGTGTTTTCTGTTTTGCAAGATCATTTCTGGGGGTTGCCAGATAGTTGTGTGAAATAAAAAAAACAAAAAATATGTATGTTTTATGTTCTACTCGATTTTATTGAGTGTGTGACAGAGGTTCTGTTGGCCAACAATAGCTGGCTTTTCAAAAACCCGATAAATAAAAAAAGTCACCGGACATAGTTAGAAGAAAAAAAACTTAGCAAAATCATACATTTTAAAATAGCAAAGATGCCTTTATTTATTCCTGTTTCCAGTGTGCTTGCTGAAAGGGGATTCTCTATTAAAACAGACTGCATGCAGCCAGATCACGGCTTCTGGAGGGCAAAGTAACGAGGCTGATGCGCATCGCAAGCAGCTCCAATGACTTGACCAGCTTTGATTTTCAAAAGGCAGCGGGAGGCTCACTTCGAGCATGTAAAGGCCCGGATGCAAGTGATTTCAAATAGGGGCATATTGTGTCCCAAACCAACATTTCAAATATTTCAAATAAAAAGTAGGGTGACTCAGCGCTGACAAATAGGCACTGTCTTGTCTTTCTTCCTTTCTCTCTTTCATTCACACACGTGCGCACATACAGTGTTTTTAAATAAATATTTGTATAAAAAAAAAACATTGGCAAGAAACATCTGGGGTAAAAGCCCCTGATGAATTACCTATCTAGCGACATGCTGGCACCACTGAACGCACTCAACACAGTGAATAACAATGGCCGGTTAATTTATCAAAAGTGGTTCATTTGAAGGTAGCCAGTCCCGGTGTCTGACTGCAAATTTTCGGAAACACTGGTGTGTGAGTCAAAGTGCTCCTGCACTTGAGTTTAGATTGGACACACACACAAACAAAATTATTTTGCCGCACTGCGCCACAATTGGTTGTGGCCGATTTAGTTGGTATAGTTATAGCTAACGACTAGCTATCACTTGTACCGACTATGGAGAGATGGCTTATAAGGGTTTGCAGAGCTGCCAACTCTCACGCATTGAGCCTCTTCACACTAACACTCTACACCGCATATTTCTCACACATTCACAAGTTTGCCTTTTTTAGGGGGGGGGGGGGGTCACGAACACCAGCCTCATTGTTCTGGGGGGTCGCGACTCAAAAAGGTTGAGAACCACTGCCTTACAAAAAGACATGACCTTGGACCTAGGAGAAATGGACCAGATAAAGCAGGCGGTCGGAAACCAGGGAGTTAGGCTCGGGAAACAGGAGCGTTTACTACAGGTGATCCAGGCTACTCTGCAAAACCTGGACGTCTACACGTCTCCAACCGGGATGTCACCCTGAGTCCAATGGGCATTCTGAGCATCTGAGCCAGGGCCTGGAGACTATGCTGCTTTGCTGCTGCCAAACCGACCTCATGGAGTGACTACCTGATGTGGGCTGAGTACGGCCACAACACTCTCAAGACCTCGTCCACAGGTATGTCTCCATTTGAGTGTCAGCTTGAGTATCAACCCCCTTTATTCCCTGATCAGGAAGCCGAGGTAGGGGTGCCTTCTGTGCTTCCATTCATCTGGAACCTGGCTCAGCATTCCCTCCTGAAATCTACGGGTGCCCAGAAATGAAAGAGCGACCGACGGCTACATGCTGGGCCCTCGAAATTGGGCATGTTTGTCATCATAGACATTGCCTAGATCATAAGATTGAGGTGTTTTTGCAACCATAGCGTAAATTGTTTTGATGTTTATTTCAGCTTCGGCAATTTTTTACTTCAAAACACAGCTCTGCTCGCTCACCGGAGATGCCTCTGTGACCATCTGTACATTGCGTGGCACAGTAGTCTTCAGTGTTGAATGATAGGCTATTACTCATCTGCATCAGAACCAAAGTATCGCATTTTAAATTGTATTTAATGTATCGGCAATGGAACAAAAAAAAAGAAATACAGATACCGATAATATGTCAAATGCTGAATATCGGCGCCAATTATCGGTCTACCCATAATACAAATACAGATTATTATTATTTTTACTTGAGAAGGGGGAAAATGCCAAGCTCACTGAAAACAAAAGCAGCTGAATTGAAATTACTTGACATAAGTTCTTTAATTAATTTCCCTATATCATCATGCTAAAATCGACTGTAAATCCACATTTCAAAGCTACTATTTATAAAAATATATTCCGGGGAGGATCCCAGGGAATTCGCACCCCAGAATAATGCTTTTGAAGTTATCCCCAGTGTTCAATATGAACAGACACCCTCATCGGACACACTGATGTCAGTGGAGGCGCTTTGGCGCTGGCAGCACCGCTGCTGTGATAAAATCCTTCACGCCGAAAACTAAATTAAAAAACTATAACTACCACATTTTGGTAACTCACTTGTTTCATCTGCACTTCGGCTCTTGAATGTGACATTGCGTCTACCAAGCACTTCTACTTGATATACCATGTAATTGGTTGCACTCAGAATATATATTTTTTTTTTGTAGTTGGTTAGTGAAGGTTTTGTTAATTATCCTGATGTCTAATATAGCACTTGCTTTGCTCTTATCTAGATGATTAAGTCAGGGATGCACTTAAGTTCTCTACCTGACTTGTAGTTTTTACCATTATCTTTTTGTAGGCACAATTTTTGTAAGTCGCTTTGGATAAAAGCGTCTGCTAAATGAATGTAATGTAATTTACACTCGCGCTGTTTCTTTCCTCTCTGTTTCTCTCTGCTTTCTGTGTCAGAGTTTGACATATACTTGTCCACATGCTATGGGCTCATGCTACACTACCTCGCCTCTGAATTCCTCCGGTTGATTCAACCCAGAATTCAACCTAACATCAACTCTTTAAACTATAAATTGTCACCGGTCTGAAGTTCGGTGAGAATTGCTGTGTTATTACAATTAGCCTACAAATTATAACGTTACTAACATTAGGGTTCTGGGACTACTTCTAACGTTATAATTTTCTGTTGAACGTTTGTTTTTTTCGATTGCTTACACATTACTGTTTTACATAAAACACAGTTGGTGAAACCTGACAGTGAAGGAGCAAAACCCCAGCCCAGATCTGCACAATTATAAGCATGTTCTCAGCTTCACACTTTTTGCAATACGCTACACACACTTCTCTACATTAGACACAGAAATCTATCATGATGCCATGTCTTTGCCATTTCAAGGCACTGCCTTCCCAAATACCACACCTATGAACCAATTGATCAAACACGCCCGTCAGGTGTAGACACTTAGTTGCTTAATTGTAAACTCACCAATCAGGCATACGCGCTATAAAAAAAAACCAGACGAGTGTACCTGTCTTGAACAAAAATGCTTTCTTCTTTATCTCCACAAATGTTTTTGCTTTGTTTATGTACGTTACTGTATTCCATTTACAATATGTTCTGTTATGGTTTTCCTTGCAAAATGCAACCTTTGGAAATGCAGGGTGTATTACAGTAACTGATTTTACAAACTGGCAATAAGTATTTCCATCAGTGTAATGTAATTACAAAGTGACGCGTTATCGTAATTTCACTACTATTCGTGGTAACTAGTAAAGTAACGCGTTATTATTCGCATTTGAGTAAGTAAATTAGTTACTGAAAATTTAAATGGGGCCATTACTAGTTACTGTTATTTTCCCCATTTTACCGATAACGAATGTGCCTCGTGGTCACTCTTTACTGTTTATGCTCAAATGCAACTTTTTCCTGTTTATATTTCTGCATGCAGTTCGGGAGCTCACCGTTCTGTATAGCCCCCCTTCTTATGCCTCTCAAAGTTATTTCATTAGCATGAGGAAGAAGGTTGCAGTGAACCACACATGCTATTTAGGGTTTGCTAATGTTATTTAAATCTGTATTGTTTCCTAAGTATGTTTCATAACGAAGTAAATACTTTTTAAGGGGTGCCTCTGGTATTCTGCTGTACTTGTAGTTGTTCGCTAGGTAAACTTGGCATACGGGCTAGCTAAAGTCACAGCATGTGGTGCCAGCTTGAACAAAACTTACTGTTTGCTCGGCTGATCTGGATGGTGGCTTGAACACAAACAGTACGGGAAATATATTGTTACTTTAAACTTAAATAATGTTCATTATTGAGCATTTTGTTAAACATATCATTTTATTATGTCCGCTTTGAATGTGGGAATATTATTTTGAGCTGGGAATGTAAGCGGTGAGTTTTGAGGATTGTTTGGCCATTTGAGACTACAATAAATAAGTTGAACAAATATTTTTTTGCGTGGTTTATGATTTTAGATAATTATTTGTGTTGCTGTTTAAAAATATATGTATATATCGGGGCCTATTGGCAAATAGAAAGTACCATAGAACAATCACAGGTTAGCAGTGTGGGATAAAAAATAAAGCCTAAACTTCAGAGTTTGAGTAAATTGGGAAATGCAAAAGTTACTAACGTTAGTAACGCATTACTTTTTTAAGGGAATAATCCGTAAAGTAACGTAGTTACTTTTTTAAAGCGGTAACGAGTAACTGTAACTAAATACAAATTTCCAGTAACTAGCACAACACTAATGCTGACATAATAGTAGCAAGGCTAATACAATACATTTGCACGCATTTACTTTTGGGTTTGTTTTGGAACATGTCATGAAACCAATTCATGAACAACGGTTGTTAGTAGCTTTGCTTAATTATGTGCTTGAGAAGAGGGCAAATGCCACACTCACTGAAAACGATAGAAGTTAAATTTATGTTACATTGACAGTTTTTATTTGAGCTGTAGGCTTATTAGTTGGGAAATACATTTATAAACGTCATATGTAAGCCCTCTTTAGTACCAACCAGCAGTTACAATTGGAGTCGTAAGATGCTGGCTACAGTAGGCTTGCTCTGATGTCTGGAATTGATTAACTGTTGACAATAAGGCTGTAGCTATTGATAATTTTAGTAATCTACTGATTATACCATCGATTCATTGAGTAATCGGATAAGAAATACTTTTGCTTTATTAAAGGGAAATAGTAAATATACAAACAGAAAATAAGGCAAGTCTCAAAATGAACTACTAATCGTTCTCCTTTTTACCAAAAAAAAAAAAAAAGGCATACAATAACGTTCTGTAAAAACTAAACCAAGTTAGTGCATTAAAGTGCCATATAAAATTTCGGGATTTAAATAAAAACATTTCTAATTATTATATTAATCAAATTAACAATTAATAAATGGCCGACCCGTTTAGTATTTTAGTGACACTCCTCGTCTTACATAGAAAATATATTAACATGGAAAACGTGCATGCACTTTAACCACTAGATGCCACTATTGTATCGTAAAAGGTAATCGGTACTATCAAGCCGTTACAGGGAGGAAAAAAGTTATTTTGTGGTTCAACTGACTCCAGGGTAGGGGTAAATTGTGCCATATGGGGCTACACTGAATACACATTATTCAATTAAATTCATTTCACAAACTTTCAAATAACTAATACTATAATTTTAATGATGTGGACTGATTGAACCTCACATAAAACAAGATAATGCAGATTATCAGTCACAGCAAGAAATCTAAATCTAAATGGCTTGATTGAAAAAACTAATAACTACTTTCAATATAATGTATTGTAAGTGCACTTTAACCATTTGTCACATGTCCATCCCCATATTAAGATTGTCCAAAAAAAAACTCCCACAAAGTCTTTTTGAAGGCTGTTGGTCTTCTTGCTTCAGGGATTTGACAAAAGAAAAAATGCTTTCCACTTTCACTACGCTCTCTGCAATCAAAGTTATAGTGAAATTAAGTGCTCTTCCAATTGGTGGTCCAATGGACAAATCAAGGTGCAGTTGCCTAGCTACAGAGATGAGTCAACTTATCCACTGGCTCATCTTACCCTCTCTCCCCTACTAATTATGATGTTTTTTTGGTAAACTACAAAATAACCCGCACCACGTGACTACTTTTGCTAGTAGAGAGAGCTATGCACAACGTGATGAGTTAACGTTTCTTTTTTAGTTTTCAATTTCGCTTACTAATACATCAGTGAAACTGATCAAATTGAAATACAAAAACAGTCCTCAGCAAGTTTTTATTCTGCAGGGCACAAAACTCTAGAGCCCTGAGTAATACAATTCTAATTAAAATATAGCTTCCTTCCGTTCACCAAATTATTTCTGAGATATATTAACAAACTTTCTGCACTTGCAATGCAGAGTCTTAAGAGAACACAGGGCACATGCAGAATACTAGGTAGCTAGGTGTGTAGCAAATTGATGGAATATTGAAGTATAAAAGAGGCAATATACTAATGTCCCCTGTGACGATACATGACCAAACAGGTAACACCATGGACTTCACTGCAACTGTCACAATTACATTCTTGCATATACAGCCTATGTTATGTGTAGCCTAACTTCACAGAAAAAAAACATTTTGGGGTCAGTATTTTGTATTAACAAAGCGTTTCTTTATCTTACTTAAGGCTGCAGTAGGCAACCTGCCTCCAGCAGATCAATTTCAAACAAAAACTCAAAAGTCCTAATTTTTTTTAGAGGAAAATAATTAACAGTAACTAATGTCAGCTACAGTTTACTGAGCTAACTATTTAACTTGCCCATGTAGCGTTACTAACATATCAAATATACAAACTAAAATAAATTAGTCACTTCGAGTTACATACTCTAATGTTTTATAAAAATAACAATTTAAGTATACTAATAATAGATAAGATAAGAATAATAAGATAATAGTATCTAGCTAGTTCATTCAAAGACCACTAATATCTTTTAAGCCGCGTTATTGTTAGCTAGTAAATGTTGACTACCTAGATTTTCATGAACAATTTTTTGGAAGAAATTAACACCCACAAGTATATTTGTCAAGCGAGACCTGGGCACGAGACAGCAAGCTAGTTTCAAAATTAAATAGGATTTAGCTAAATTCGTAAATGCCAAGTTACGTTACACACAGCGGCTATCAGCGCAGCGCAGATTTTAATGCTGACCATGCATCTAAGTTCAGTTCCAAGGGCAGAACAAGAAAGGAGTGTAGCACAATCTTTCCAAGGCAGATAGGCCAAAACTGTGATTTTGACGGTTTTTAACAATCGCTTCGACATCAATTTCAGAACCTAGTGGTCATTTTTCAAATCTCTAGACACAAAACTCAAAACAGATCATCAAAATGCACTTTCTTCCAAACGTTAAACCCCTTTTTTCCATTGCTTGGATACAGTTAACATAAACCTAAGATAATTGAACATAAATCACCGGTGCAAAGAAACACAGCATAAAATCTAAGTATTACCATTTCAAAATGCAATTCACAGCTTACATTTGATTTGACTATTCTTTAATTTCATAGAACGCATTCAAACTGACCAAAATTATAACTGTTACATTACTCCTAATGAATAGCTTTATGAACACTGATAAACAATATACCATGTTTAGATCATGACATTTCCAGCTCACTAAAGACATCCAAAGACAACCGTGGAACATGAACCACATTATCTGGATGTAATATTTGATCACCATCCCCTACACTGTTTCTATGGTCCCATGTACCACTGTTCCAGACTAAGTTTACAGGTTTTACAGTATGCACATGCATGCCCTTGTCATTGCTTTTGCAATACTGACAACTTGTTACTGATTGATTGTGGAACACAAATATTATTGTAGTGCTCACCTACAATATAGCAACAACCTTGTGGCAGGCAGGTTATGCAGGTCACAATAGCGGTTAAAGTGAGATAAAAAATGATGAGGAGGAGCAAGAGGTGCAGGACATTGTAGTGAAAGGAATGGCCGTATCTCTTCTGAAAGATGGTGTGCAGGGTCTTGGTAGAGAACAAAGTTTTGTATTTTACAGTAAGACAGTAAAGGCAGATGTTTTTGCTTGAATATTTTTGTTTTGACCCAAGTTTGATTTTGTTTCATACAGTAAACACATTTTATTTGACTTTATTCAATGATTCCACTATTTCTCTCTCTACTACTCATTTTACAGAAAAGCATTTCAAACCATATTGAAACATGTATCAAGTATTTTCTACTTCAATATCATAGGATTGTACAAACAACCAAACTATTGTTCCTATGGTACTTCATCTTGAGTTAGTTATTTGAACCTATGATTCTGAATTTGCTAGGTTTTTTTCAAAGATATGAATGCAAAATGCTAAATTGTTTATATTGTGTTACAAGTGCTTACGGTTTTGAGTGCTGTTTCCAAGGTTTTGAAAAATTACCACGAGGTTGTGTTGAAGCGATCGTAAAACTGTCAAGTTGTATTTACAACAAACAACTGAAACAGAAACAACATTTCTACATTCTCCCCCATGATAAATAAAGTATTTTCCATTCCATTTCCGAAGGCACCAATGATCGTATAGTTTTACAAAAAAATTATAAATAAATACATAATTAATAATGTAATTTTATTATCTCTTAATCTTACTATTTTCCCCCAAAAAGGTTATTCTTATTATGATTGATGTAGCAGACAAATAACTGAATGCATTAACATGCCTAATAAACAATAGAGAGATGTTAATGAGACCAATAAGAACGAAACTTCATGGTTCATAAACTCCCCAATTAACACCAGCGCAGACTGATAAAAGATCGAGTCATTTAGTAGTGCTACTTACCAAAATACATTTTTGTTGAACGTACCTGTTACAAGACAAATTCAATCATTTGTCTTTCCACCAACTGCAATCCAATCTGCACGTCACAAGATACAAATAAAGATCATTGTCACAAAGTGACTATAAATACAACCTTGCGTTATTAGCGAGAGCAAGAAGCAAGTTAGAATATTAGTTTGCATAGAACAGCGTGGCTGCCGGGCAAATTATTGATAAAGTGGCTATTCCCATAAAACAGCCTCTGTGAGCTTAACCCTTTCCAGCCTGTGTCAAAAGTAAAATAAATTATATTCTATACCAAAATATGAAGTCGACATGCTAAAACATTTGTGGTGCGGTAATAGAATTTCACTCATCTAAACTTTACATACCATTTTGAAAAGTAGAAGTTGTTTTTTTTCAATTATATAAATATCTATATGATCATTTGATGTTGATCATTCCTTATAAAGAAGCTTTTATACACTAAATTTTACAAAAATATTCTTCGGCCAACATATCTGACCAAAGATAGGCCTATATATTATTTAAAAAATGCTTATCTATTTTTATAATCCAACCCATATTTCTTTAATTTGACAGAAACTGTTGTCTTCGTATCCGGTAAATGTGTTCTATGCCTTTTAAGAAGCATTTGTTTGAGTGACGTCATCATATTGTTGCTAGGGGACGCTAGTTACTAATGATGGGAATTACGGCTTGAAGGGAGCCGGACCTTATGGCTCCGTTCCTTTCTGATACCCCTTTTCCACCGAGGAAGTTCCAGGGCTGGTTCAGGGCCAGCTAAATCTTGAACCCGTTCTTCGCTTTTCCACCACCAAAGAGCCGGCTCTCGGCCAGGAAAACAGGTTTCAAGCTGGCCCCAACTCTTTGTTGGTCTAAGACCAAGCACCACTTTTAGTCCTGCCTTTAATCGATTCTGATTTGCCAAAAATTAAAAAGTGCAAGGGGGCGCCGTTTTTAAAATGGAGCACGCCATGCAGGCACGTCTTTTAAGAATGGGGAAGAGGCACTGGAAGTTGAAAAAGTGATTTCTGTTGACACCACCGCTTGTCTGCCATTGCTGTTGTGCGTTGTAGTTGAGGCTTGCATTGCTGCGAAAGCAGAGACGTATACTGACGTATAGAATGATGTAATAATGATGTGGCTCTCTAGCCCGTGGAAAAGCAAACGGTTCTTCTAAGGCTCGCAAATTGAACCAACAGTGAACTTGCTCTAGCACCGGTACAAAACTGGCTCTAAGTTTTATGTTGGTGGCAAAGGGGTATGAGAGCCGCTTGAAAGAACGGCTGCGTTCTATTATAGCGGGCGGGGTTAATAGGCTTATCTACGAAATAATCACTAGAATACTTATTTAGATATCCCACCAATAAAATTTTTGTTTCGCATGTGTGGACTAGCTTTAGCAGTACTAAACTATGTGATGCGTCAGTTATGGAATACCAAATGTGCCAAAATTAAATAAATAAATAATCCATCATTAAATAAATAATCATATGTATAAATACAATTATTATGAAATAATTGGCATTTTCAAAATAAAAAAAAACATTTAATATACTTTTTATTTCATAAGGAATGTTTTATTTTCAAATGGCACTTTTTTATTTATTTCACAATGGCACTTTTCCGAATTTTACATTTATTTCATAATGGTACTTTTCCGAACGCCACATTTATTTATTTAATGCCACATTTACTTATTTCATGCCACATTTATTTATTTAATGCCCCTTTTCATAATGACGTGCTCATCTGTCCATCAAGATGAGAGCACGCCTACGATACTCCCCTGTTGTCAAAACGATGAGGATGTTGAGGGCCCCAGCATCAGCGGAGGAGATCATTGGAAACCTTAATGAGTGCAGTTTCTGTGCTGTGGAGTGTGCAAAAACCAGACTGAAGGGGCTCAAACAAATTATTGGCGGATAGAAATTGTTGTAACTGAGATGCATAATGCGTTCATAGGTTTTTGCAAAAAGGGTAAGTTAGATATAGGGCAGTAGTTTTCAAGAATGGTTGTGTCTAGGCCAGATTTTTTTAGGATCGGAGTGACAGAAGCAGTTTTAAAGACTGATGGAAAAACTCCTTGGGAGAAGGATATATTAAATAAGTTAGTCAGGTGAGGAAGTAACGTAGGTAAAGTAGTAGATATGCAGAAGACCGTTGGAAGAGGGTCAAGAAGACAGGTAGTAGGTTTAGATGCCATGAT
>JAVQIZ010099354.1:0-20122 GCA_036023535.2 Galaxias brevipinnis | reverse complement strand
TCGTATATTCATAATTAATAGATGTACTCATGAGATATGAAATAATCATTAAAAGTGTTAATTGATATCTCTGTGTCCGAGTGGTCTTCCTTGACACCACGATCTCAGGAAGAAGTTTGTAGAAAACTTCAACACCAGTAAGGAGAACGTTTCATTGAAGGTCAAGACTGCGGGAGAAAAACATGAACATTTCGATTTCGCTGTCTTAATAAAAGGGAAGTGTTATTTCACTATTAATATGACGATTTACCTTTGTAATATTATCGATGTTCCTCCAAATATCAAACACAAAATGTAGGCCCGTACTTGACAAAGTTTCCAACTCTGAGTGACTCAGTGAATGTGCCAGCAAAGCAAACGCTGCGTTGTTGTGGTGGGGGAGGGGATTGCTGAAATCATTTGCAACAAATTGTTCACTTGTTGTAGGTCACTGCGTCACGCTTGAAAATGAGCGATTTAGTCTCAATATGCAAAATCCCACATTGAGTATCAAAATCCCTTTTTTTTAAAATATATTTTTTAAGCATATTATCATAACATTAAATAGTTGTAGGTAAATTTGGACCCGTGGCTGGAGGAAAAAGACCCGTGGTTTTAGCCCAATAGCCAGGCCTTAGTACCGCGCCTGCTCACAAGGTTACGTAAGCTTGTTCAAATTATACTGGAATGGCCTGGCATTTGCTATAAATTGCGCCGACCTACACACTCAAATCAGGGAAAAGTAAACATCAAATGAGAAAGATGCATGAAGGCAGGGAGAATTTGTTATTCAGTTAAATTAATCGTTAAAAAGGAAAACAACCAAGCCTTGAGACGGCAACTTTGATCTAGGTTGTCCGCCTGAACAGAGCCAGCAATTTCGTCTCGTCTTAATTTGTCAGGGCATAATGAACAGTGATTTCGTATTAATTTTCGTGGTCAATATATTTTTTTCATTTACGTTGTCATTATAATTTAGTCATGAAAAAAAGGTCAACGAATAAAACACGGCAACACACAGTCTCTCCTGCAACGTTCTTCCCTTTTCCCATGCCACAGAGTTTAAGCTCCAAAACCTCCACAAAATGCCATTTGTAATCCAAGTCATTTCCTGTGTGTCCACACAGCCAACTGGCAGGCCAGCAGCAGCCATTGGCTGGTGCTCCTCTCCTCAGTGTCTGTCCATCCTTATGCCAATGCAATCACCCAGGACCCACAGAGGGCCACCCACTGGCATGGAGGGAACAAACAGCTGGACCTGAGCCTGTGACAAGATCACTGCAAACAGACTTATGATGCTAGGAAGAGGCAATATACTGTCAGATTAGAAGAGGAAAACTGGACAGAATGGGAAAACCGGACGTTTTTCTTTGCAAATGAGATTCAACAAAACAGTTTTTGGGAAAAGGTTGTTCTTGCTGTGTTCTCTGATCCATTTTCTTGAGTTTAAAAAGGGTGTTTTTTGGTACATTGTTTAAATAAAATGAGTACATAGTTTGGCGAGTAACATCAAATAATGAAAAGAAAAGAGTCTATTAAAATAGATGTTAACCTTTATAAATATCTGACCATTTTAAATTGAAACAACACCAGTCAAATTACCCATTGTGACTAATATACCCTCCTCATTTCTTATTTAGAGAGGATTAGCCAAACAAATCGTGTGTGTGTGTGTGTGTGTGTGTGTGTGTGCGCAAGAGAGAAAGAAAGAAAGAGAAAGATGAGGCCAGACTGATTGCAGGGATTATGTGAGCGGACAGAAACAAATAGGTGAGTGTCATCTATTCTGGGATCTCTGGGATCCACCTCTCTATTTACTGTGACTCTAAGGAAGTCTTTCATCAGCCCCATGGACAATGTGTGAATTACTGGTGGGATCAATGATGCACACACAATTGAAATAATTAATCTCAAGGCACTGGGGAACACTGCATCAACCAATTAATTGTGAGAAGAGATGAATCAGCATTTTTATATATTCGAGCTAAAAATGTATAGCTCATCAGGCGATGACAGCCAACAACAGCAGAGAATAATAGCATCCGTATTGTGAATGTTAAAGAGCCCAGATACAGAGACACAAAGATATGTGTCTGAAAACGTTTCGAGAATCCACAATTCATGCTCTCAATGTGTGAATGGAGGCAGCTAGCTAATCCGTTCACCTTGTCTGTTAGGTTTGGGGTTCAAGTCTGCAACACCTTTGTCACAGGCACAATCCACAGTCCCTCAGCTAGGAGCAGCAGAATGAGCTGACATACAGAGAGAACAGATAAAAGAATGAGAGGCCATCTAATTCAATAGTCCCATTCACTCGGCAGGTCCAAAACAGGACAGGCTACTGGTAAATAAACCTGAGTAGATCCAAATATCTAATATCTGATTGGTTATCTCTTGTCTCCGAAAACAGAAAAAAGGGTAATACTTACAATAACCAAATTGTTATGGCAACACAGAACAAAATACATAAATATAAATCCTCTACCGTCTCCCAGCAGTTTTAGTGTTGACCCACCATCTTTCCCCAAGAACTGGAGGAAAACTTTCAACAAAGCCTTGTTCGCTAAACCCCCAGGGGATTTAACGCCACTTAAAAGAGTTTTTCTCCCACAGTGTTTTTTTACTGTGGTGACTCGTCCGTCAGCCTAGCTTTCTTACTGAGCACCGTTGGCAGGGCTGGAGCTCAGTGTTGGTGAGTCCAAACACAGTGTGAGTCCACTGAGGGGTTCTGGAGAACTCACCACCTCCTCAACTTAGCATCCAGACATAAAGCCTTGCCTACGGGAGCCCAGCCAGGAAGTATCCCCTGCAGCCTCTCAGCAGAAAAACACCTCTGTCAAACTCAGTTAGAAACTCCAGAAAAAGGAGGAGGAGAAAGAAGAAAGAGGGGGGTTCCTCTCCCCCAGCAACATTGGGAGTGTTTTTCACATCCTCAAGCCTCAGCCCACACTATCAATCCACACAGAAGCAAAGGTAAACAGCCCTCCAAACTCAGACAGGCTCTGTCACGTTGAGTACATTGGGGCTGCCTGCAGTGGGTCGGCCACAGAGGGCAACCCTTAAACAGGATAGAGGGAGCTTCATTAATAGAATTTAATTGCACTGGAGCTGAGTAGCGCACTTTGTGCCATGATCTTTGGACATCACAAAAGACTGCTTGTTTACGCTCCAAATGAGAACAGCTGTGGAGGGAGAATGGGACGGGGGAACAAATAGAAAACCATGACATTGGAAAGCAAGCCATATGAAATGTTGAGAGGCTGGCTGCCATAACTGTCCTTACTGCTGTGGTGCAAGGTGAGTTGTGAGATACGACAACTCATCTGGCTGGATGACAGCGAGCACTATGGATGATACCAACTAAAGAAGCATCCATGAAGTTATCAGCTAAATGGAGGCAGGGCTCTTGAATCTCTGCACCAGCTGTCAGTCAACTGTCTTGTGAACACCATCTGGTGTAGATTCAGACACCTTCCAGAAACGTTCAAAAACCACATGACCGCTTGAAAGACCACTCGCCTTGAAAGCCTTTTGTAGTTAGCTGTGGTAGCTTTCCCCCCTGCTTGGTTTCCATTCTTCAGCTGGTTAATCTCCACCCACTAGCCAACTAAGTCGGGGGAAAAAGAGTGGACTACTATGCATCCGTAACATTCTAAATATGACCAAAAATGTATATGTAGTATGCCAATGGAACATAGTATGGGACATCTGCCTATGGAAAAAGCTCCCAGATGACACGCTATATTTGGAAAAAGGTTGAGTACCTGAGAGATGTTTGTAGACGATGATTAACTCCCCAAAATGCAATACGCCAACTTCATTCTGGCTTTCACAGAATTACAACAATGCCAATGTCACATGTTCCAGTTCGGTATACTAACAATTTAAGCTAATATTTGTAAAAAATAAAATAAAATAAAAGAGTATACCAGATTTCAGTTTTCACTATATGGTATGGATTCATTAAAGTAGATAGTATTTAAGTATGTGGTTTTGAACATAGCCAGTGACTCCATTTCAATAAATGCGTATTGTGTATTGTAATTGTGTATAATTCACAATCTATATCAGATAATAGTCAATTCACCTATATTTAAAAATAGCAACAATAGTAATAACACTAAGTTTATTTATTGAAACCTGCAATAATAGGCAGTGCACTTGTGACGAATGCACCATTTAGTTATTTAAATAGTTTTTAGATTTTTTTCAGGCTGATTCTGTTCCATACCATCGCTAGCAGTAAGATGCTGAAATGGGAGAATCAATCAAGACCAGCGTGCTATTAAAAATGACACGGACAAAACAAATGTGTGGCATTGTGAAATGATGTTGCACCCATCAAAGATTGCTCATGTCAAAACTTAAGACAGTTTTGGGACCACAGCATGTAAGGAATAAGATAGTTTGTGGCACCCTCTGTATAACTCTCCTTTCCTCCTATCTTGTTCACTGTTACTATAATATCTTTGAGCCCTGTCCTTGTCAAATTGGTTACAGGCAGTCACCTCAGGAAGAGCCATGAAAATACAAGACATGCCTTCACCATTTTAATCTCATTGGAGATGTTTTACTCTGCTTGGTGTGAAATCTTGTGTTTCTATGCTTCATCACTTCCTCTTCGTGGGAGGAATGCACAGGCATCTAAAACTGCTCTAACAACCGACACTTATGGACATCAGTGCATTTCGATTGGCCCGACGTGTTCTGGTGAGATGATAACATACAGGCTGTGTTTATCGAAAGGGTTTGCTACCTCTGCCATTATCGCAGGGCTTTTCCTTCACATCAGACACTGACAGAACTGGGATAGGCTCTGTTTGTCTGGATGAAAGCACAGAGCGTGGCGCGAGGGACATTTCACGAGAAAAACATGGTCAAAATTGTGCAAATTCTGAGAAGCGTGTACGATTAGTTGAAAGCAGCATCAAGGGCGTATCGCTCAAAGGATGCCTCCAGATGATCTTTTGGCATTGCATTCTCTCCAGCGTCCCTCAGCCTGTCTCGGTGATAAACATCTGGGCGTCCCATTATAGCAGCACTTTCAAAGAACATCTCTGCTAGCGGACCCAAGAGCTGGGCTTTTGATGCTACTACTGATGGGGAAAAGCACCCGAAACCAAAGTTACGACTTGACTTTCAACAGCTTCTGGTATCTCCTTTTTAACGGCCCTTCTTGGAAACAAACAAGAGCTATTACGATTCACTGAGAGTGAAAGAGGGGGAGAGCGCAAAGGGAACAGTGTTTTTAAAGTGTTGCTAATTACAGTTATAAGATCCGTGGTTGGAATGCCATTTGGAAAGTTTGTTCCGAAACAAACACAGTCCCCTCTTCAACTACTTTGTGTGGTAAGAGTGGCTCACACTTAAAGAGGACCACACATCAGAGTCCAAGCCAGGTAATCCTCCATATCCAAGCCCAGGCTGCAGCTAGCCACAACATCACCACAAAAGGGAAACTAATCTCAAAGTTAATTAGCAGGTCCATGCTACACAACCTACATTTCAAAGTTGCATTTTCACAATTTTTAGATAATATGCAGTGTTTTACTGCATCGCCAAAACAACATTACTCTGAATAATTTTTTGCTATGAAATTATTCTTGGCACAGACTACAATTTTTTTCTTCAAAAAATGAATCAACATGTCTCTTCTTGACAAGCTTTACTATTATAGGAGTGGGCACCTGCAGCCACATCTCCCTCCAATCCAGCCCCACATGTGCTGGGTGCTGGGCTGATCGGTAATCAAGCCAGTCTCTTATCCCCTACTTGGCTCGGATCCTCACCTTCTGTCATAGTTCCCTTTCTCTGTTTGTCGCCATAATCCAGATATAATCTTGGGGACACATACACAGTCAAGTCCTCCCAACTTCTCAGCCACACTCAGATAATGGCCACACTTCATTTTAAAACACAGCCTTTCATTGAAACATTAGCGTGGCATTGTTGAAATGTTTCCCCCGGGCAATAATAACAGCTTTTCCATTTTAAATAAAGTGACTGGAGAGGGGCCGTCATTTAACAAGTCCATGTCTGTAAAGTCCTAATCAAACCTCCTCAAAGAATAACACAGTGGAGATGGTAGACGGTAGTTCTGTGGAGTGCGAGGGGTCTGTGGTGATGAGGGAGTGGTCTGTGTGGTGATGAGGGAGTGGTCTGTCTGGTGATGAGGGAGTGGTCTGTGTGGTGATGTGGGAGTGGTCTGTGTGGTGATGAGGGAGTGGTTTGTGTGGTGATGAGGGAGTGGTTTGTCCGGTGATGTGGGAGTGGTCTGTCTGGTGTTGAGGGAGTGGTCTGTTGGGTGATGTGGGAGTGGTCTATGTGGTGTTGAGGGAGTGGTCTGTCTGGTGTTGAGGGAGTGGTCTGTGTGGTGATGAGGGAGTGGTCTATGTGGTGTTGAGGGAGTGGTCTGTGTGGTGATGTGGGAGTGGTCTGTGTGGTGATGTAGGAATGGTCTGTGTGGTGATGAGGGCGTGGTCTGTGTGGTGATGAGGGAGTGGTCTGTGTGGTGATGAGGGAGTGGTCTGTGTGGTGATGAGGGAGTGGTCTGTGTGGTGATGTGGGAGTGGTCTGTGTGGTGATGTGGGAGTGGTCTGTGTGGTGATGGCAGGGTAGTGACAGGAGACATGCTATGTTCTCAAACCTCAGAGGACCACAGATCCCAGTGCCTCCACTGACTGGGCTTGGTGCTAACCTTGGAACCTCTTCCACTGGTCCAAAAATAAATAAACCATGACATGAACGATCAACACGTTTCTCCCGACAACATTTGAAATCCCGTAGGCCAGCCTATTATTGATTCATGGAATCTAAATATTTTCTCTCAAAAGAGAAATAACATTCTTCATTCTATCCTCCATTTTTAGATAGATGTGCCATTGTAAAGCAATGCAAATGGTCCTGTGGCAGGAAAGCGGTCATGCAGCATTCAAATGACAGCTGAGAGAAAACATCCCTTCATGCAGTAGCTGTCAATCTAGCTCGCTTTGGACCAGGGGCAAGGGACACGGGCCTCGCTTGATGTGACAAGATTGGATTTCCAAACAACACACTGTAGTCATACATGGGCAGTCAGGAGCAGAGAGGGGGACCTTCAGGGCACCAATCAGGATGAAGGGAAGACACAATGCAGAATAACCACACACACACACACACACACACACACCAGCATGCAGACACACTATATCAGAGGTTCTTCTATATTGATATTTTGCCAACCATACAGTTTGTATTCAAACTGAATGAGACTGACAGATGGACAGCTAGAAAACATCTTCACTCAGCAGTGTAACATTCATCATCTTAGCCAGGTCAATAGTAGCCACTGTGCAGCTCTGCACGAATAGTGGAGTTTAATAAATTGTTGTGTTACTTGCGTCAAGCATTGCTAGTGTAAAGTGAATAATAAAAGCCCTTCTCAAACCAAGTGTTCAAAATGAACCAATATTCTTTAGGAGAAGCCTCTCTGCTGGCTGTTAATCCTTGTTCATACTGTTTAGACTTTTCTCAGAATACTTGGCACAAGGACTTTATATTTCTCACTTCTGTTCCATTCCTTTAGTTTTACACATAGAACTAACTGAAAAATGTCTGTATTGCCACACAATTACATAGTATTGAATAGAATACTAAAGACTCAAGGCTGTCTGATAGAAATATCAAATCTTGTGTAACAAACCAATCTCTATGTGCTCTCCCCTGTTTGTTCCCTGTGAATCAGCAGGCAGGGTGGCCCTGAAGTGGACAAGGACAATCCTATTCCCATACACCTCCTACTCAAGGGACAGCAGATAAATAAATAACACAGATGGCTGGAGAAGAATACTATTTCACACAGTCTATAATCAAATCAGCTCTCCTAGTAGGCCCTTCTCTCTCAGCTTTCCAATGCATTGACAATGTAGAGACAAGGGGATGGGAGTGAGACCAGCGCCATGCTTCTCCTTTGCCATCACAGAGGGAGTTGTCTTACTAAGAACAGGCCTACATGAAGCGATTCAGCTCATGATTTAGCAACAGGATTTTCTTGTTGTTTTCTGGCAACTGTTTAAAATATACTTAAAAAGTAGGACATCAACATGTTTGTTTAGTTCTGCTCATGCTTGGTTTAATCAAATCAAAATAAAAATATTAATTTGCATTTTACATTTGATCGTTGTGCCCTTCTCTGAGCCAAATGGAGCCACTGTGCCAGTCAGAAGTGATGGTGGAGAGTACAGTACGAGTGCACAACACAGCCTCCCTGGTCACTAGCTGGTAAACAGAGGCTCCACAGTGGACTGGGCAGTGGTGAAGGCCAGCTCTAGGTCAGATGTTGAGGAGGATGCATAGGGGCTCGTATGACCACCACCCAGAAGCCCAGTAGTCAATGGCCTGTCATCTCCCGCGCCTGTCTCATCCATTCCAAAGAGGAGCATCCTAATGTAGGGCCGCTTGCTGCTCCTGAGAGAGGACCCACCCAGCCAGGCTGCTTCCCTGTGGCATCCTATGGGAGGCCTCCTCTTTGTCTAATGATTCATCTAACAGACAGAGAGCTTTACTGGGCTGCCTCACTGTCGCCCTGAGCGTCACTCTTCAATATTTCTGACATGGCGGTGGATGTTCTAACCACTAAATTATACATGGAGCAGTGGGACCCTGTGGGAAGCTGCTTAAATACCTCTTGACGTGGAGCATGAGAGGACTCCTAAGGGTTTCAACACATCCTGGACTATTCCACCAAAAGTTACTCTCCGTGCCATTGGTTTGGTGCTCTTTGTTCTGAATGAAAATCAGTTGAGTAGGAATATTCTGCAATTATTGTGGGAGCACCAAGCACACACAAACACACACCCGCACACACAAACAAATAAGCAGGTTCCCAAATAGACAATGATTACGATCAGATAAAGCCAAATATTTGCTCTCTGTAATGTGTTTTGGGGAGAAAGGCTGCTGAGGTAGAAAACAATCTAAATGGTTATCTTATCAAGCTGTCCTGTGGAGAAGAAGAGTTTTCCAGTTCAGAGCAGGACACAGTCCTAGAAACGGTTATTTCCTTTTTACAAAGAGGACTTTAATGATAATTGACTGTGGTAGAAGTTAAGTACCCATGCATTTTTTGAGATTCTAGATGGATTGTCATTGTGGAATGTGTGTGTGTGTATTCATTTAACCCCTTAGATCTTAGTATTTGTCGTTCGTGTGGAGAAAGGCCAGGCCACTCTATTCAACACGAATACGGCGGCTGTCCCAACATTTCAACCTGGCTTTTACTTTGTGTTTGGCTTTGCCTGTTTTCAATTACACGCAAATCCGCTATCCACGCGCTTGATCTATCCACAACATCATTATCTCACTCTGCTACTTAGAATATGTTTACTCTTCCTGATGAATTCAATTACATCTTTTCAGAGGAAATTATGGTGAGGGTGGCCATGCCTGGCGTAGGTCAGCTCTGGCTGTGAATACTAAAGCAGCAGCTCCTCCAAACACATTACACAGGCTATTACCTGCTGCCCTCCACCACCACGGAGCTCTCTCCAGCCCAGCCCCGGCCTCGCTGCTGCCCCAGATGAAGTGTTTTCTAGATGGGATCTGGCATTGAGGAGAGGAGGAAGAGAGCTGGAGCTGTCTCCACGGCTAATCGTTTCAGAGAGCCAGGCGCCGTGCAGGCGCGCCACACGCCAGTCCCTATTAGTGAAGTGTGTACGCAGCCTGGCAGAGCAGGAGAGGCCTGGAGGGGAGCTCACCAGCCACTGAAGCTGTTTTCTACTGGGAGAGTAGTGGGATCAATAAGGCGCCGGGCCAAGGCAAAGGCAGGTGGGAACCCAGGTCCAGCTTGGCACTGCCCAGACAGGCTGACAGTCATCACTCTATTCAGGGGCCAAGAGGAAGGCTAGGGGGTGGCTGTCGGAGTATCACTTTGAATTTGTCATGTTTAGCTATTTCCATCTTTTAGGAGAAGTCTCATGCTCAACGATGACAGAGATAGATCATACATGGATGGGCTGTGAGTGATGGCACCTTTCCTGAAGAGACCTTATTGCTTCCTAAACAGGGAATTTCTTCACTGGAAACCTGCAATATGGGCTCCTCACCCCCAGTGAGTAGGACTGGAATGAGACAAATCATCCCTATCTGACACAGAACGATAAGATGCACTGAAGAACCTATTTAGCTTATCCTTATCTAATGACAAAACCCCACAATAAATCTTGTACAAAAAATGCCTGATGTGACATGAGGAGTGAACTGAAAGGAAAAGTGATGATGGCAGTCACTTACTATTAACAACACAAGTGTACCGAAGTTTTATCAAGTGAAATTGCTGAGAGAAAGAAGAGCCTAGAGAATGAATAGATTCAAAGCAACACTCTCTGCAAGTTGTACTGATTATTCACATTAGGATGCATGCTCCATATCAAAAAAGTAAAAAGAATTTGCTCTTGAAATGTTGAGTTGTAACCGATCAGGCTGCTTGAGCATTGCAGAGAGCACGAGCGATAGAGAGATGGAGGCAGAAAGAGAGAGAGCAGAGCAGTGAAAGGCTCAGGCAGGCGCCAAGCCCAGGAAAGGGGGCATTCTGGTATAATGACACTCATTTACCATTGACAAGCTGTAGGAAAGCGAAACTAATTATGACAGCACGCAGATGCTGAATAGCCCTTGATGAAGTTAATCACCGGTAATCCAAAAAACAGGTGTTAAACATTTCTTCATCCCCCTCCTCTGGAATTACAGAATGATGGGAGTTCTGCAGCATGCTTTTTCAATTGAATGGGACATCCGAATCCTCCAAAAGAATATATAAAAATAAACTTGCCATCACCACTATCACAAATGATAGGATGGAAAAACAAAAACTTTGAATATAAATCTATTTCAATAATGCAACCGTGACAAGTAGGGCATTTCAAATGAAAAAGCACTCATTTAAAACTTTTAGTCTTACAAATTTTCATTTGCCTTTCACAAAAACAAAACAGTTCCGTCTTTCGTGTGTTAAACCGTACTTGCTACAAAATAAGTTATTTTATGACTGAGATACTTTTTTGCACAAGGAATTCTTACATTCTGTGGAAATACTCTGAGCTGCTGCTCCTATTGATTGTAAACCGAGGGTACTAATCCTTCATTGTTGAACTACAAGGCTCTGTTGAATGTCTCATCATGGGCTGGCTCATTAATCTAATCGCAGACTCTCATCTACAGTACCAATATTCAAACCAACAGTGGCATGTCAAGGAGGCCTCCATCAAGCAGGAGGGCCTCCTGATTCATTTAATGAGCTGCAGGATGCATCAATCACCCCTCCCCTATTCTCCCCATCCTCATACGTGTTATCACACAGAAATAGTAGAACGTGTCAAGATAATGTACCAAGTGTGTGTCTATGTGTGTGTGTGTGTGTGTGTGTGTGTGTGTGTGTGTAATCTGCCTGACAAGTAACATCCAGCTTTCTAAAAACATAAGTTAACACAATATGGATTTACAGCACAATTATTGCTTTTAAATGAGTTCAAATAAAAGCCATGTTATTTACTGTATTTGTATTCATTTAAAAGTATTTGCATGATGGGGTAAAAGATTCGCCTAAAACAAGAAAGACCTTGGTTGCAGTTAGGTCTGAATAGAAACAACTTTGAATGTACTAATGGAAGCTGTCAAAGGCTCTTAAAATACAGTGTGCGTTTTGTTCCTTTCTCTCAGGAGTGTTGAACGGTGAGCGTGTGTGTTTATGGGGGAGAGTAAACGTATTCGTAAAGCAGTCAGCACAGATCTCACACTAAGCATAGTAAGCTGATTCTGTCAAATGGTTGAGTGGTTTGCCTGAACAATCGATGGTATAAAAAAAAAGAAAAGCCATATCAAATGTCTCAGTAAAACAACACCGGTAATAAACTTTATTTACTAATGCAGGTAGATTGATCACATTGACCAACATAAGACATGCCAGCAAATGGCTGCTTATTTGCCCTATTACAACTAACTAGCTAGTAACTTTGAAAAAGATGAGTAGCAAAATTATAAAGCTGAGAGGAGGTGTTTATTCTGAGGTGATTACTGATCATTAAATTATAGAAGTCAATTTGAAAAGTAGAAAGCTTGAAGAATGGTCTTCTTACTGTTATCAGATTTAGATTTTGCTTGTCTCTTTGTCTGATCTCAAAATATAGTAAAGAGACTAATCAGACATCACATTTGGTCGGCAAAGCAGATCATTCATCACACAATATTCCCTTGAGAAGAATGTTACTGATATTTAAACCTAAAATACCTTGACGTTTTTAGGTACATTAGATTTTTACGGAGCACCCCCACATACTCTATCTGTATATGTGCTTCCCCTAGGACAATGAATGGTTGCATAAAGGTATATTCAATTCATAGCTGAATTTATCAAAGCATTAAGATGAGAGGCTAAATAGTGCGATTTTGCTCGCAATGTTCACATTTCATAACAAATTCACTGCTCACTGGAGAAATCATATCTAAATGCATGCTGATAAATGTTTATGAATTCAGTTGCCATGATGAAAATGGTAACGGATTGAGGTTGCAAGGAAAAAGAAGCAAGAAGATAATGTAAAATCAGAATTGCAAATGATAAGCGCATGATTTTTTATCTCAGAATTATGTATTTTTTTTAGCTTAACATATGGAATCTTGATTTTCTAACATTCATATCTATACAGTGTATATATATACATATGTATATATACATATATACATACAGTTAATCAATAGTAGTATATATATAAAGCAATGTTATTGTTACCAGGATTACAATTGTTATTGTTTGACTACCTAATTTTTTGTGTCTGACAATAGTTTCTTTTGATAAAAAAAAAAAAAATGTTTGCAAAATGAATGTTATATGATGTATGATTGAATGGTCTACGTGAGAGAAGCCTACTTTTGTATGAGTATCGGATGTATATATAAATGTACTGTAAAGTAAGGGGGCAGGCAGATGAAGAAATAATTAAGAGTAGTGCAGAGTGCAAAGGAATCGAATAGCGCTTTCCGCACTGGTCACTCCTTCAGTAATCTTCAGAAAGGATTAGGGTTTCATTACCGAGCCCGTCTGCTACATGCTCCAATGCAGTACAAGTCAACAGGGTTCTGGATTGTTTACTTCAGTGGTGCGTAATAGTTAAATATCAATTGAACTTGAAGTTCGAATTAAAAGTAGGTTTTAACTTTCGGGACACTTACGTTGAGTTTAAATTATGTAAAACTCCCCGGCCTTGTATAATATTTAGGTAGTTAAAGCATAATGAAAAGACTAGCAAGTCCCAATCTACAATTTGACCTATATCCAAAAGCATTATATCTGATATTAATTTCAATAGTTTTTTATAGTTTAGTTTAGTTTAGTTTTTCTTTTATTTGTAATAACTTGAAATAGCCTAACCATCTAAACTAAGTAACCAGGACGAATATAAAAATATAACCAATCTAGTTTTTAAAAAAAAATAAAAAAAATAAAAGAGAGACGACGAGGGACAATTGCCTGGGCATGGTTCATTCTAATTTATGGTAGTCCTAGCACACTTGTAGATCTAAAGTCATGAACTGTGTGTCGTGGCACACTATACATAGGTCCAAGGATGACACATACTGTGATACACCGTAACCTGACATGTAGTAAAAAAATATTGACACGTGTCTCTTAAATTCTCATAAAAGATCCAATTCAATATCTTACCTTGTCCGTTTAAGAGTTCCATCCCAGCGGCGACTATGAACACCCTAAGGAGGACGTTTAATCGGTAGTCTTTTCTAATGAACATGTCTACTGAAGCCGCTCTATGGCTACAGAATACGTCCTCGCATGCAATACTTTAGCGAGCAAAACAAGAAAATAAACGTCCCCTCGATTCACGAAACCTTAATAAAGCCGTGCTGCTATTGCACTTACTTAGCAAGTCAAGCAACGAGCGGTTTTGACAAGAATCAACTGAAATGCAGAGACTGTTTAATTTCTACGCTCAGTAAGCGGATTCCTGGCTGTGCTGTCAGCACCTTCAAGAGAAATCGCCGCTAAAGCTTCAGCACCACGGACAGCTCCTAGCGTCAGCAAATGGAACAACTTCCGCTCCGGTGAAAGTTGGTACTCTCCATGCATTATTTTAATCACATTAACATGCATTTTTTATTTAGTCTATTGCCTTTATTGTCTATTTGGAAATGTTATTTAGTTTTTCTACTACACTCTAAAGTTTTGAAGAAAATGCGTTGCATCCTTCTAGCCATCAAAGACAAAGAACAAAGAAAACATTCTTATTTACAGCTAAGACCTGGGAAGAATATCCCAGAGGGACCCTCACATAGATAGTGAGGCCGGTGAATCTAGCCTCTATTTCTAACAGCTAGCAGATTTCACTTGGCAAATACAAATGATTCATTACAGCGTTGCCACATTACAGTACTGTTGTGCAGTTGTAATACAAATAATAATAAAAATATATAATATGTTGATAATAATAATATGATAATGAAAACAATGTATACAATAAAAAACTGTAAGTAAAAAAAACTATTGAAAAAAACATCATCCAGATAACTAGAATAATCTATAAAACATAAAGTAAATAACAATACTACATAAAGAAAATACACTCACATTTCTAGAATCAGGTTTGAAAATCATAGCAAGATATTAAGTTATCGTTGTTAGGGGAGAACATATAATGATCTTAGATAAGCTTCAGCATAGACATAACGTTGTGTAGTGTTTTTCAGGGTATTACAAGCACATCATAATGTGTAATCAGTGTAACATAAATTGACACGGTATTCTATAATCACCAAAAGTCACACCTACAGTGACAAGCGCTTTGGGTTTCTAGAAAGCACTACATCAAATGTAATAATTTATTGTTAGTACAATGAACTGTAACACTTGTTATAATCTTTCAAATGTATTTATCCATCATTAGTACTTTACATGAAGATTATCACTATAAGAAGTTGTGTGTGTGTGGGGGGGTGCATAATTTCGTTTTGTTTATCAAAAGATCTTTCAAGATTCAGCCAACAGACAATGTCGGCACAAGACAAACGGAAAACACAGGCACTAAATACAACTAAGGCAATGGGAACCTAATATATTAGGGAACAGGGGGGACTACAAAACAGTTAACGGGGTGAACACTGAATCTTTTGTGCTCCCTTTGTACAGTGGCTTAGAACGGCGCTTCTAAATCCTGTAATGGCATATTTTTATTGTTGTTATTGTTATTTTGTCTGCTGGGTGCATGGATGTGCCATCCGCAAATGATGCTGACAGATGTTTTAAAGCCCATACACTTTATGGTTACATTAGTTACACTTAAAATGCACCTTTTGCTTTGACATACAAACTATCGGTTCATTAATCAGTTAATCAGTATTCAAGATAACATGCTACTTGCACAATGTAGAATAAATAAACTTCTTAGTATAAAATTAGAGAGCATCTCAATTTATCATAGAGAATGGCAGAAAGGACTGGAGGAATAGCCATGGTTAGAAAACGTCTTTTATTTCTCAGTGGTTTTTCTAGACTAAGTAGTCCAGGCATTGCTATTATCCCACATACAGTACTGTCCTATTGGATGATCATCAGCAGCAGAAATGGTGGTTCAATCCAGCAGATCAGTCCCTAACCGCTCCACCTAATGTCTCAGTCCTGCATTCTAGGCTGTCTAGCAATCCTCTTTCAGCTTAGACAAAACTACTTTTGACTACACACATTGTTGTGGAAAACGGTTGGGCCGACCAAGTTGAGAGAGCAGGCAGTAGACATGTAGGATAGGGCAGGTCAGGGAACTGCCGTAATTTAAAATAAAATGATTACCACAACAAGATGATGACATTGATAAAGTCTGGTAATGTAAGTAATTATCTTATCTCATTTTGATTCACCATGATTTGTGTTACTGTTATTTTTGGAATTTTATTTGATTTTATTGTGAGATGGACTTAAGGGATACCATTTGTGGATGGTTAGCAATTGTTTAATATGAGATTGTGATTGTTGCTTTTACGTTGGCACCCATAGTGAAGGACTGGGGTTTGCCATTAGGGTTGAATAAATAATTAAATGCATGAGTGTCAGACCTTCATTAGCAAAACAATTAGATAAGTAACCTTACATTTACAAATGATATGACAAATAGGGAGCGTATACTGTACATAAACATGACAAAATAGGGCCTAATAAAACTCCTTGAGGAATCATTTACTTGTGTCATAGAAACAACTGAGTTCCTAACCCAAACAAAATGTCAAGGTTTATAAAAGACACAGGGTAGGAGCAGAACCTGCTAGTCCTAATCAGTTTGGATGGTATTGTCATTTCAAATCAAAACAGCTCTAAGGAAATAGAGAACCTGTGTGGAATACTGACCACTATCAGCTGTGAAAAGAAGATTATTAATAACCTGGCTGGAGTTGGACAAAGGCAGCCCCATCCACTCCAAGGGTTTCTATTGTGCTCTACAATCTTGCTCTTCTGGGGAAAAACTTTGATGCAAAGGGGGAGCATGCCCACTTATCGTGCATCTTTGGTTTTATCTTATAGCTTAGATTAAAGCTGTCTTGCTTTAGTGCAATAATACACTCTTATAGTCACAGTTGCTAACTTTATTTTCCCTCTCTCACAAATTAACTTTTAAAAGTTTTAATCTTTAATTTATGTATAGGCCCAAACCTAGACTTTACTTATTTACAGCAATGCATATGGTTTTCAGAGTGACTTCCTGTATAACGCTATATGCAAGTCTTTATCTTTATTTACAACCCAACAATTATCAATCAACCTGTATTTGCACTTAAATATTCAAATATTAAATATGAAGTGGACTGTTTTCACTTATTCAGTTAATTGATCCACCTAGGCCTGTTGGTCCACCATTACACTTTGACTAAATATTATGGAACTAAATGCAATGATTAAGCAAAGAATCTTTATTACTTTCACATTTTACAAAAGCTAAATAATTATCTCCTCCTGTGTCCAAGTTCTGACCAGTATCTATAACAAACATAAAAGGGCAGCATTTATAAATCATTTATGGTCAACAAAGAGTGGTGTGTGTAAAAGCATGGATGGCCATACCTTAGTATCCTTCAGATCTTGGCTGCAAAGCTTCTATGGTGAAACAATGATGCAATCATCTATGTTCAACAAGTCTGACTGGGCCTCATTTTGTCTGTCTTATTTGGCCGTTGTAGCCTGGTACTTCATAACTCTTTCATGGCTGGTCGCCTAGAATGCCACAGGCCTGACTCCTGCTTTTGGTTGCGGAATAGCTCAACACTTTTCTGAGTGGAAAACTGTATGCTGGTGTATTGAATTGTGATAGCCCTGTGAGCAGCACTGTTTCAATGTGTGTGCTCAGCCTGAATGCTCCCAGCTATTGTCTCAGTGATAGGGCTCGCCAGGAAGATAGGGAGAAGCAGAGAAGAAGTGTAAATAACTGGTATTCTGCCCTGCAAGACCAATCAAAACCATCATTCTCACCAAAATAAAGGGAAGACAAGAATGGGGGCAAAGAATCCAGGTATTGCAGAGAGGTAACTACGTAACTTATGTTCCTCAAATTACCACCTCACTGTCTAAATGTAACACATGGTTTCCCCTCGTCTTTCTAATGCCCAAAGGTGTAATGTGGCATCATGACCAGATAGCAACAGCACACCGTCAGTCACTCCTCTGAATGGCACATGCCCTCCGTCCACTCTGTAAGACCCCTCTCTTATGTACCTCCATCAAAAGATTCATATAATCATACCAGGTATATGTAAATAATGTGAGCATAAGATTTATGGTCATCACTCTCCTGTCTCTATTCTTTATTCCTTACAAATGTTTTTTTTTGTTTATCGTCTCTTGCTTTGTTCTCATCCCCACCCATTTCCACTCAGCCTCTACTTCTTCCTGAAGCTTTCTCTCCCTACGCATCTTCCTGTCACTCAAACATCCTCACACAAACAGGCCGCACACTCTACACACATCTATGCTACGCTCACCCACCCCCACCCAGCACATACACACTCATATCCATCTGACTGAGTCACAGTGGGCCAGCTCTGGGATGAGTAGTTTGTGTGTGACGCTCCCCCTGTGAAGCTCAGTGGCCCAGCAAAGCAGCCCAGAGGTCTCGCTCTGAGCCCAGCTTTGGCAGCCACGCTCCTTATTCTCCTAATGGGCAGGCAGCCAGGCCACAGCTAATGAAAATCAAAGCCATGAAATAAAATGACCAATGCTTTGCCATAATGAGGAAGCCGGCAATGACGAGGGCTTACAAGCATTAAAGTCGTTTCAGATGGCAGGATATTTCAAAAAGCATCTTGTGATGACCATTTATTGCGTCGTTAAGAGGTTGGCTGTATTTCACTGCAGAACAGCATGATAAACAACATATTCAACTACAGGAGATTCTAAATCCGTAGAGTTGTAGGCCAAGACTGTTGACCAGGAGCCAAACAAGGCCTCTGTATGCTGCATTTTATCAATGACCTTTCCCCACCCACACACAATTACAGACTTCCATAGCAGCACACACCACTGTCATGGGATTTCTTCAAAGCATGCCAAGGTAATCAGCTTCAATGACTCATGGTGCTAAACTGCGTCCCCTTTCACCATACAACTGTCTGCAATTAGAGAACTGTGCTGGGATCTATTCCCTTTAATAGCAGTCACACACAGGGGGCTCTTTCTGCCCTCAGCTATCACTGCCATCAAATGGATATGCTGTATTTCCACGATCATCATAGATGATCTACTGTAGTATCAGTCGGAGTACTAGAGTCCTTCTCAAGAAATATTACATTTAAACTCTATTAGAATATAACTTCATTTTAAATACAAGTAATGGTGAAATATATATGAAATAAACAAAACAAAAAAATATATAAAGAGAAAAAACATACAAGCAATAACAAGTAATTGACATTTGTCACAATATTTACAGCAACAGTACAGTTTTTAAGTTTCAACATTAACAAGCACACTCTTCTGCTCCCATATGTTTCTATACAGCTTTAAATTGTTTAAGTGAAACAAAAAGAGAGCAAAAACCAGAGGAAAGGCCATACCACTTTCTTACAGTGATTTCTGAAGCTATTCCCTGTTACAAAACGCAGAACATGGTGGTGAGCTTCATCAAGTGACTTCAGAATAGATGGAGTTGCCTGCGTATACACTACTGTAGGCCTGAGTGTAAAATTGTCATTTTGTTTTCAAGAGAAAAGCATTACCTTATCCCATAGAGAGCTCCAAGTCTGATGGCCGCATTGTTTGAGTTCAGGCACATGGGTCTAAACAACTGTTGGCTGTTTCACGTTCAAAACTTGGACTCAGAGGTGACCGTACCTTTTACTGTCACAGCCCCTAAACTTTGGAACAGCATCCCCGTTTTTGTCAGGTCTGCCCCCTCCATTGATTCCTTCAAGTCCAGGCTCCAAACTTACTTTTATTCTTCAGCATTTGGATTGTACTGACAAGGTTTTTATTTTGTGTTCCCATGCCTATGTTATGATGGATATGATTGTCTTTGTTACAGTCTAGCATTATCTGGGGAGGAAGAAAAGATTAAGCACAGCCTATAATCCAACAAGATTTCATATTACCCACTGACTTGGGAATCACTGCATAACTAACATGCACTGAAAAAAATTGCACTTTGAACCAACTTTAAAATTTGCTCTGATTTGTTACAAGCACTTTTGTGAGTTTTTCTCAAAGTATTTTCATGATTTGGTTGACACCATGAATCTTGATTTGATGACAATCAAAATATTGATTTGTCCAAAGACAGACATGTACATTCGTACAACATAAAGAGAGCATTCATTCTAAAGATCACACCATTTATTTTTACTTTGTTGCTACTTAATTGTTTAGTTTTTCTCAAAGTGCATTCATGAGTTGGTTGAAACCATAAATCTTGATTTGATGTCAATCTATATTAATTCAGCCAAAGACAAAAACTTGCATTCATACAAAGCAAAGAGACCAAACACCATATCATTTTTACTTTGTTGCAACTTAATTGTTTATTTTTTGACAGTGTATTTATGAGTTGGTTGAAACCTTCTGGCAAAATAGATATTTTTGAACCTTCAACACAAAAATTTTGTTACAGGCAAATCAATTAGCCGT
>JAVQIZ010099347.1:0-10158 GCA_036023535.2 Galaxias brevipinnis | reverse complement strand
ACACACACACACACACACACACACACACACACACACACACACACACACACACACACACACACACACTAAAAATCCTTCCAAAGGTTCTAACCTTCCAGCTTCTATTAAAGCAGGAAGATGATTGGATGGTTGACTGAAGGCAGAGTAGTCATATGCCCCATTCTGGTTTTCTAATGGAGTTGGCTGTTCTAGAAAAAGCTAGAAAGATTCGAAAGGGAAATTTTGGCTTCTTGACGGATGTTCAAGCCTAAGCTGTTGTTCCAATGTGGGGGAAGGGTCAGAGTGAAGACCAGGTCACGAAAGAGACAGAATGTGCCTTTTGGAGACACTGAAGGCTAAAGTTTTGTGTCGTAGACATAACATAAAATGATGTCTACGTGTCCAATGTGCTTGTCCTTATTAATGCTTATTACGTCCGCTCCCCTCCACCTTGACCAATAGGATGATTGTTTATCTTAGACCAATATACTAATTTGTCTCATCACCTTGTCAACTAATCAGAACTTGCTATGTCGTTAGACTGATCTGACTGTGGTAATTAATCCGTGTAGACTCTGAATCAGACTCTGTAGTAATCAATAAAATTGCACTTGATCATTTCACGATTTCTCCCTATTATCAATTGGTTATTTTCTGTCATAGATTGAAATTATCCATTACATTAAGGAGTCTTGATCTAAGAAAGCCATAATTGTGGTTTTGACCTGCATGGTTGTGGCCTGAACAGTCGAAACAGTAGCATTCAAAAGCATACAGCCTTTTCATTCTATTTGATAGCTTCCCCACTACATCCCACGTCACCCCAGTCCTGAGAAAAGTGCTATAGAATTGTTAACGCCCAAATGCTCCCCCAGCCCAGCAGTGTGGAGAAAAAAAAAGCACAGGTAAATTGTGCTGTGCTGTTATTTTTCTAAGACTGCCATTGACAATCCACTCCCAACAATGCATTTGGTGTGGCTTGTTGTAAAAACTATATAGGTGACAATGTTGCAACACAATCAAAGCCAACACTGTTTGAGTTCAGTAGATCACCTGGGGGTTATGTGAGTATTGTAATGTTTTTTTTTTGTGGTCAGCGCACTAGAAAACTCACAGCACAACAGACTCACACGTTCCCATGCTCGACTTGGTCACTTCTCTTATTCATGACAGGGAACCATTATAAACCAATGTAAAATGTCTTCTCCACATTTAGTGTTCAAAGTATGATCTTGACATCTATTTCCCAGTAAGCTACAGTGGTTGATTAGATAAATTTTTAAATACAGCGGTGTGTAGTGATGTAGTTTGACAGGGAAAAAAAAGACTAGCATTTTTAAAATAAATGTTACATACACAAGAGCACTCAGATTATATACTTTATTTGGCATTTCATGTGATCGCACACTGTTGTTTATATAACAGCTAAAATACTCGGTCCGCTGTCAAGTAATTTAAAATGTTAAAGTGAAACATCACAAAGTAATGTAAAAAAATAGGGGCATAATACATTCTAAGGATGGTTTCCTTGCATGTTATTAAACACACAAGAAAACAGATTTCAACTAATTTGTGCTGGAATAAAATATTAAACCGAACATCTGCGATCATCCTGGCAGCCGGTCACAGCATGAGTTGATCCAAGCAAGGGTCCATGCTACGAGTTATGAGCTCTGGGAGAACACTTTCCAGGAAGAACGTTTTAGCCTTAGGCAGGGCCCATCTCAGCATGTCCTCGTCTCTGGTAAGGCGACTAATGATGACACGCTCTTTTGTCCAAACTACAAAATCACAATATTGGACGTCGCACACAAACATCTGTAGCTGGACTTGGTGGTAATACCGATGGCTCTTCTTAAGCTGCATGGTCCTATCCAAGCAGAACTGCGGGTCATCCTCACATCCTGTCAGACCGTGGCGGTACTTGAACGGGCACTTGATCTCCAGGGTCCCCGTCCCACAACAGGAGCAGCTCACCAGCCCGTCCGGCGAAGCTCCCAGGTGGGGGTGGTCGTGCCGGACGACCAGGCCGGCGAGCCTCACATGGAAGTCTGCGTGCGCTCTCCCAGCCTCGCGGCCGTAGCACTCCCTCGCCGTCTCCTCCATGTCCAGGCCCCAGAGGACCGCCGGCACGCACAGCTCATCGGCGCCGTAACGCATGGCGCTCCAGATCAGCCGGCTGTGGTCGCCGCGCCGGGCCGCGGTGCAAGCACGGTGGAAGGTGGTGCCCGTGATCCGTCCTCTCCGGTGAGCATGCCAGACCGGGCTTTGGGCCTGCTCCCTGGTGGCTCTCTCCAGGGACTCGCACTGCTCCCGGGTCAGCCGCTCCGTCAGTCTCTGGAACCTCTCTTCACTCTGATCCTTCAGAACACGGGATGGAACGCCACGCAGGCTCTGGTCATAGACAGAGGTGAGTGGTTCTGGTAGGCTGTCCGGGTCGGATTGGGATGGTGAGCCTGCGTCACTCATTTCTGTGCTGGGAGAGGCAGTTGCTGCAGATGAAAGGCCTCTCAAGTTTATCATGTTGTAAAGAAGGATTTCTAGTTTTAAAAAAAAACTGAGACGAAAAATGTATTAGGTTGTTTTGTATAATCAGGATTAGTCTTTCTGTGGGTAGATGTTTAATTTGAAGTCTAAACTGCTTGAAATAATTAGTGATAGACAAAACATCTTAACCTTCCTTTCCTAACCTAACCTTCTCTCTGAACAATACTTTAGGTTTGCAGTCTGCAAAGACATACAAAGCATGAATTATCTCAATGGTAAAGCAATATAGACTCTTATTTTGACCTGTAATTTGCACATGCACGTTAGGTTTAAACTGTCTTGCCCTCTTTGTACCATGCTTAAATGAAACTCAATCCTTGTCTGGGATGAGTACATTAAAATAATACAGGGTTTTTAAGACCAAGAACATGACTTATGACTTTACGACTTAAGATAATTACATTGTCCAAATTTGATCTCACTTGGATAAATGGAAATACTTGTAGAGGAGGGTATGATCACTCACCCAGCCACAGGTAAAGTTCACTCTAAGTATGTTGGACTTGGTGGAAGTAAATCTTCTGTCTTCTTCTTTGGTGCTGACTGAGCAGCACTGTAGTCTGGATTACACAAAAACCACTGCAGTCATAATATTCAGGTGTGCAAAGCAAAAATAAACTAGATTCTGACCATATAGTATTTTTCAATTTGATAATATAAACTAACCAATACACTTATTTATTTATTTCCCTGAAAATAAATTAGGCAGTCCATTCACGGTAGGGAATCTACAATCTACTTATTTATGAATCTTCTGGATTTGATTGATGTTGGTATACCTATGCTTGCATAAGTCTGGGTAAGAATAATTACATTTCTCAAAGGAAGCACCTGCTTTAACCAATTTGCAACATTGGCCTTATTGATTGTGTTGAGTTTACACAACTATCGTCAATACCCACACCATTAAAACACACTGGAAGACACTCCTAAACACACAGACTAAAGGCCACTGAAGGTAGAGCACAAGCATGGACTATATGTGGGGGTGGGGTACGTAAGACCGTGATTAATGGCAGAACAGCAGCAACATAGCGGTTATGCTGTAAACTCATAGAAACATCCTTGAAAACTCAAGTTAATTTGACATGACAGAAGAGCAATGTGAACTGTTTTTAAAAAACAGTGTTTCTTTCTTCTTTTGTATAATCAATGCCATGCAAGGTGACCTTGTCTGGGAAGGCGCCTCCAAATGAAATGTATTAGGATTATTGTTAATATTATTTGAAGCACCAGACAATGGCTCACCTTTCTGGTTTGACCTTCTGAACACTCCAACTCAGAACTCTTCTGCCGTTCCTCCACAAGTGAACAAGCATCCAAATCCAAAAAGGCGAATGGAAAAGCCTCTCTCCCTCTCTCTACCCCTCTACCACACCGGCCCAGCTGACGACCACAGCTACCAAAACCCGACTGTCCGCTCACAAAGAGCCCTTTGTGGTGGGCCACCACTGCGACTGATGCGGTTTTTGTCCAGTAAAAGGCAAACAATGACATTCCGTGGCACTGCAACTGTATTCAGGGCTGAAGCAAGCACATTCAGACACCTCAGCTGGGACAACAAAGCCCCGGGTGTTTGTCACGTGTGCCGTGGGTCGCCCCGTGTCAGTGGGGTGACAGGAAACAAGCACACCCCTTTACAGAACACTGCAAAAGACCTACCACAACAACGCACAGGAAACAAGCACACCCCTTTACAGAACACTGCAAAAGACCTACCACAACAACCCAACACAATAACCCACACACTGTAGGTAAAGAACGGTGCCCTCAGCCCTCAGGGGAGACCTACCACAACAACGCTACACACTGTAGGTAAAGAACGGTGCCCTCAGCCCTCAGGGGACACCTACCACAACAACCCACACACTGTAGGTAAAGAACGGTGCCCTCAGTCATCAGGGGAGACCTACCTGATCTTGTCTGGTGCACTGTCAGACCTGTGTGGGAGAGAGGAGAGGGATGTCAGAGGCATGGTAGGGAATGTCATGCAGGAGGAGTTTCCACTTGATAACAGCATCAGAACATGACAGAAAAAACAACATGGAGTATAGTCCTGTTGCTTCTGAATAGGCACGTGTCCTTTATCATGAATGGAATTGCCCGATCATACTACACAACCACAACAATCAAACAATAGACACTTGACAGTCATATATAGTTATACCCCAAAGTTATCGACAGACATACCCCAAAGCACAATTCACATATTAAAGGCAGTTCAAACAAACCAAGCCAACAGCACAGCACAACATGCCTAGCCGAACATGTGCCCATTGAAACCTGATCTGCAAAGGACACCGTTCGCTATGTAACAGCCAGCTAATTACCAGCACTGCAGCACACTGGAGTGTACGCTGGCGACGTGCTAGCTAGAGGAACGCCACACTACCCTGCAGGCTGCAGTAGACAGAGACACACACAGCGAGAGAGAGAGCGTGGCACATTCCTCCCGACGAGAGAGAACGCTGGTTACCTGCAGAGGAGACATGACATCCCGTGCCCTCTAAAGCCGGATTCGGAACGCTCCCCCACCCCTCTGCCCGGCCGCAGACTCCCAGCACAAGCTAGCTCGAGCCCAGCGAAGACGAGAGCCGGCGCAGGGAGGAATCCCATATGGTTTATTAAAAGGCTAAGGTCCCCTAATCGGAGCCGAGATGAAAAAAGAGGGAGGGAGAAGAGTGACAGACAGAGGGGAGGAGAGAGAAAGAGGTGTGTAGGACCGGGACGGAGGGAGGGAGGGAAGGAGGGAGGATCAGCAAAGGTAGAAAGAAAGACGAGGAGAGGGAGAGGGGTGCAGTGAATGTTGGACTGGCTGAGATCAACGAGAGAGAGAGAGAGAGAGAGAGAGAGAGAGAGAGAGAGAGAGAGAGAGACAGAGAGAGAGAGGAGGAGGAATGCGGGGAGTGAGGCAGAGAGACCCCAACTTTGGAAAGGTTGATGTCGCGAGCTTCACATCCGCAACAGCTGTGAACATCAGCTGTGCCTTAAACCCAAGGTGGTCGGTCTCTCTCTGAAGAGAGAGGATGGACTGTCTGGTTCCTAACAGCTCATATAACTGTTGCTCTGAAGTACTAGCTTATGGCACCAGATTTCTGTCCTGAACTGACACACCTACACACACACACAGACACACACACACACACACACACACACACACCCCCACACACAGCAGTTCTGCTATGTGATTTACTCTCCAGCCCAGCTCTTTCAGGCCACTGCGGTATATCCTGACCACTGACAGAGGTAATATAGGACTGTTGGTGCTGCTTCCGCCCACACACTTTACAAGCCAAGCTGAGGAGGGGAGCTGACGCAGGCAACTCAGGTGTGGCCAGGGGCTAATGTGATTCTTCGTACTACACTATATGAAAAGCTATAGGTTGTCAGGAAAACACAGCACTATAAAACAAAATATATAACACAGGTATTTAACAGCATTGGAAATAAGATAAAAAAGAATTCAGCAAGACCGGCCCCGTGGGATATTAATGTTTTAACTCGACTAATCCAATCATCAACACTATTCCTCTTCTAAACTCTAGATAACGTTTCATAAGAGCAGTCACGCCAAGCAAGATGAGGACCAACTGATCTCTAGTGGCAGGAGTGTGGCAGTGCAACAAACACCGCGTGACAACCCACAAAGGCAAAACACACAGACACACACACACCTCAAAAGTTAACAATAAAGGGTGTAAATAAAGGGCAGTTGGACTCACCTCCCCTCCCGGGTGTTGGGAGTCAGGAAGCGGGCTGCATCGTCCTCATGACTGCTCTGCTGGCTACTGTATGAGAGAGAGAGAGAGAGAGAGAGAGCTACGTCTCAGTATCACCAGACTGCACCAGCGTGCATTTTCCAGGTCATCACCAAAACTATGGAACTCTCTCCCTACACTAATTCACAATTCCAACTCTATATCAATCTTTCAAAACCGCCGTAAAACCTCTCTTTTCATGCTAGCCAACCCTAATTAACTGCTTAGAATCTGGTCCTATCCTTCTATTGCTATGCTGTCCTTTTGTTATGCTTATAGTTTGAATTCTTGCTGCTCGCTGTCTTTTCTCCCTGTTTCTGTTTAATTTTTTATTTTTGTCATGTTATCTATGTAAATGTTGTGAAAGCTCTTTCGTGTCAGAAAAGCACTACATAAATCAAATTAATTATTATTATTATTATTATTATTATTATCTAGATCCCCTTCCTTCAACATGCACCACAGAACACCCCATTCGAAGGCACCGCAGGCACCGCTGACACTTACACTAAGAGTATATTTGAGATGTTGAATCAGGGATCTTTTATTGTGTGTTTCACCAGCTATAACACTAGATGGCGCTGTCACATACAGAGATTGATCCATTATAAAGTTTACCACACCAAGATCAAACTCAGATCTGGTTCAGCCGACTATAGGTTGATACAATAGTTAAGTTGCAGTAATCACCTACATCTGTACATCTGTATGTAGGCAACAGAATATAAATGTGTCTTACAGGTGACTGTATGACAGCACTGTGGTAATCTCTCCAAACTGATTCCAGTTATAGAGAATTGGTCATCTGTAACAACTTCTAAGGATTCTAACTTCTAACACAAAATGGTCGAAAACTGCCTGCACAGCAATAAAGTGAAAGTGTGTTTTCTTGTTTTTATTATTTCAGCGCTTGGCTCTAAGCGTGTGTGCAAGTGTTTGTTGCGTTTTTAGTGTGCCCCCGCCTCACAGTGGAAGTGGCTTTTCAAAACAAGGAACTAAAGCTGACATCACTAAATCATTCATAAGCTATGCACAATTGATGCAATACATGCCTAGAATGTGCTACGGACATGGTAAAAACAAGCACCACTGTTTTCTGCGCCATATAAAAATACCAAAAAACAGCCACTCTTGCAACCAACATTCTTAATCTGTAGTAATACAACAGTTTGATGCCCTTACCAGGAACTTACCAAGAATGTTGTGTAAGGGTCAAATACTGTAACTGTTTAAACCCTCAGGGAATTTGGAAACAGTTTTAGTGCAATGCCTCGGCGGATTTCTTCAATTCTCCACCTTCAACACTGACAATCTAATCTATGAACTCCATGTCACTGACATTGTGGAGAAAAAACTCATGATAAGAAAACATTCAATAAATGCATTTCAACCCAGTCAGCCATTTCTGGAATGTTATTATTTGTTTGGGGGGGGGGGGGTTGTCTCTTCAGACATATTCTGTCGTATAACAGAAACACAGCCCAAGTCATGCTACTATTGACTTCTTTTAACTTCAACATCCCCCCGAAAGGCTTTGTCTGTGAAATATTTAAATGCCTGTACTAGACCCAGCCACTCAAGCCTTGTGGAAGATACAATCCTGCTTCCCCAAAATAGCCCTGGAGCGGTCTTATCAGCCACACAGTACACTCCACTGGGTCTAGACTAACCAGTGTGGCCGTACACACACACACACACACACACACACACACACACACACACACACACACACACACACAGTAGAGACTGAGTCGTAAGATCTAAGTGCAGGCTAACTCTGTCGTGAGTCTGGAGCTTGCAAGTGCAGAGCATATGCAGTACAGTGCAGTCTCCAGTAAGGCTGAGTCAACAACAACAACAACAACAATACTAAAGAAAAGAAATAACGCCTTGAAAAAAACAGACAATAACTTCAATAATAACAAACAGACAATAACTTCAATAATAAAGTTCTCTGCACCAACTAATCTGGGTTATTTACAGAGACTTGTTTCTAAACGTTACCACTTTCCTATTGTTGAATTGCTATTGGAATGTAATTGCTCGCAACAGGACATCATTGTGTATTCATGTCATGAGTGATCAATAATCTACAACAAAATCACATCAATAACAAAATACCAAAGCCTGCCAGACAACGTTCTCTCACCTATTGGCTGGAGAGACCATTCATGTACTTCCATTGTTAACTTTTAACACTATATTTGTTCACGATATTTGAAAGGATAAATTGTATCTCTTTTCTACTCAGTCATGTATTAGTGCTAGGAGATCCATTTAGTTGGCAGAGTGGCCAGATAAAAATGTATACATCTCGTTTGATTCATAAAGATGTATTCTAACAGAAATATTAAGCCCTTTTCCATACATTAATATCAGACAAACAACCACAGCACAGGTGAAGTATTATTCAATAGAAAACTACTTACAGCATATTTGTCCAAGTTACTTCCAAGTGAAGTCCAGCTAAAGACTGTACACTGTTTCCCAAGGAATACATTAACAGTCTTGTTTAACTATTAAGCAGTTCCAAAAAGTGCAATATAAGAGGTTTTCCAGGGCTTTCCAGTCAAGCTCAAAGAAGCGTTACACCACCTAGCTAGCCTGTTGACTTGAACCAAACACTAGGTTTGAGAGCTCTTCAGAAAAGACCGAGGCAAACATGTAAGCTTTGCAGTAGTCAGACATATGATTCAGTCACTGTTAGGCAAGATTGAAACGACTATAAAATCCGCACTTTGCCTCTGTAACTTATTGACTACAATTACCATAATTAAATTTTTTCTTTTGGCAATCCGTGCAGAGCTTTGTCCCCATGCGTTCAGTGTCAAGTTTAATAGCTTTGTCATGAAGTTTGACCGTGGCCCTCGCTGCCATAGACTACAATAGTTTTCAAAACAGGGAAACATTATGGTACTGACTTGGGTCTTGATATTTTTTTTATCATCATGCCGTTTCCTGTTAAAAGCTCAGAAGTTTTATTACAGCTTTCCGTAAAGCACTTTCTTTGCTTTTATGTATTCATGTCTTTGGTCCCATAACGGCACAACGCAGCCCTATGGCCCGCATACCAAACAGCAGCCCCACTTTCCTGCATGCTGAAAATGGCTTATTTGATTGCATCTATAATTAATGGAATCATTAATATCAAGGTTTCTGTGCTTATGTAACCACGTCCCCGACTGCTTGCGGTTTTCACGTTGTTCATCCATCTTGGATACAGCAAACCCCCTCCTGGGAAAATAACTCCGGTCTGAGCCGCTATGCTGAGGATGTTTTTCACCGTGAACAGCCTCCGGGTTTTACAGTGCACTTGTGGGTAGGTGTGCTGTAACCAAAGTGAACAAGAGTCCACTATTTCACACTCAGGGAAGCTGACAGTGTTACGTCCAAAATGCATCCAAAGGGAGAGCCTGCATTTGAATTTCAGAGAGAAAGCAGACCAGGATAGATATGGAGGGAAGTCCTCATTTCGGTCTGCCATCTGCTTACAGTCTGGAAATTATGCCGGCAAGGTTTGAAACGTAGCAGCAAAGTCCTTTTACAAAAAGGCCGTTGGTGTTTTTTGAACATTGCACTATTGTAGAAAGCAGGTTGAAAGGTTGAAAAATAAGGTACCTAACTATTTTATTTCCCCAGCGTAACAACAAAAGTCTGATTGGATAGCTCTGGGTCTACCATGTTGTTGGGGTGACTCAAGTGGAAACTTACCATGGTTGACTAATCTCTATAACTATGGGTCTAACTTTAGCTTTGTATGAAATTACAAACTAAGCAGCCTTAGGTTCAAAAGAGCACACAATAATAATAATAATAATAATAATAATAATAATAATAATAATAATAATAATAATAATAATAATAATAATTATAA
>JAVQIZ010099325.1:0-49282 GCA_036023535.2 Galaxias brevipinnis | reverse complement strand
TATGTATGCATGTGTATGTCTATATTGTGGAAGTATGTGAACATGTGTGTGTTTGGATGTGTCTAGGTAAGTAAGTTAAAGATTGTCATTTACTCAAGATTAAGTGGCACGTTATGTATATATGCACAAAATATCATAAAAATGTCTATATTTTATGCTTAACAAATAGTTTTTAATATGCACTTTGTTATTAAAACAGTCATTCCAAGACTGAAGACTCCATAACTGTACAACTAATCAGAGGAATACGAGCTTCGTTTGACCGCTATTGGCCCGCTAGTGTAACTAATTAGCCGGCCAATTGTTCGCCATGATGCGCTTCCACCGCTGCTTATCACCAAGCACCTTTGTTCTCTGATTAAATCAATATGCCTATCAAATGACGAGCATATAGGGACAAACAAGGCAATAATAATGAGAGCCTTGAGGCAGCGTACACTTCCTGATAACCGTACGGTTAGGAGAGCTTAGCGTTTCACCACGGGTGGGCAGCAGGACGTTGTAAGTTAATAGCACGGCACCTCCATTAAAAATGTAGGTGGCAGTTGACTTAATAATGCAGACTTTCTCCAATGTGTTCTGGACCCACAATGCCAGAGCCCCATCGAGTGTGCCCACAACCTGACTGAGGCTAAAGCTGCTTACAGAGATTGATTAAGGAAGACAATATACAAGCAGAATGGCTAAATAGCCCTCAAGAGGACTCGATCTAAGGCAACCGGAGTTATCAAAACCCCCATGGCATTATGTTGCTCAAACACTGGGCTTCAAGTATGTGGAATTAAGATGAGCAACACATTTACAAATGGCACCTGAGTTTAGAAGATTTGTTTTTCACAGATAACATGTACAACAACGTTCATTTTTATGTGCCGTTAATGTGCTCTATAATTTATGTGGGCAGGAGACCTTTTGCATCTGTTCAGCAGCAACAATTTGCATTATGCCAGACCAGACATTTCACTAGGTGGGTAAGTAGGAATTCCAGTCTGCCGATCTGCTTTGCATTTGGTTCACGTGGGACGAACATATGACCCAACATTTGACTATAATCTGCTCATAGATTCTATATGAGTTTAAGAAGCAAACACTGGCACGATGGCAAAAAAAATAAATCCACAAGAATCATTTCCAAAAAGGCACACCTTCCGTATTTGAGTGATCCTATGATTCAAAGAATTTTTTCAAATAAGCACTGGGTCGGATTTAAAAAGCAGCAACAGACAATGTATTTATCATCCCTAAATCTACTCACCATTAATGAATGTGATGTAGCCGGGTATGGGGGTTGACAGCCGGATACTAGCCAGACACTAGTGAGATGCTAAAATAGACTCTGAACATTAAACCTTAGAGAGGCAAGGGAATGCAGTGGTGGTGATCATTGTACTGGTTACACTCACTGTGAGCTGCTAGTGAAGGTAGGACAGACATCTACCACTTCTCATGGCAATCTGCACCTTCTAATGAGCAGGGGTTGGGAAAGCAACCTAGAAAAGTGGCTTTGTAAAAAAGAAAAACGTTTTTCAATGCAAATCAACAATGCCACACAATTCCCATTAAATAGGTCTCTAATAAGACCTATCCCTTAAGGCAAAGTCCCATGGGGTGGGTTCAGACTTGAATACAAGTTCCAACGGCTTTTCAGAATGACCACCATAAGACGGCGTTCCCCAGTGCTATGATGACGTTGTTATGTCTGAGGTGGCGGGGAGGGATCCTGATAGCAGGTGTACAGGCCATTCTGCGAGGCTGCCCTGGATCCGCTGTAGGGTCAAGCAGACGGCAGACTGGCCTCCCTGGCCCACAGAGGAGAGGGCAGCCGCTGGGGCTGCCCTCCATGGTAATCCCAGAGAGACGCTCTGATTAAGGGATTACCCCTGCAAGTAATTTCCCTGTCTGGGAGAGCCCAGCGACCCAACTAAACGAGGGATGATGGCAAAATGAAAGCACGAAAACAATTACGGCATAAAAGAAATACATATTTTGGGTTAATCTCTTCATTAAATAAAGTGTCACATCTAGAGAGAAAGACAGACCATTTTGAAACAAAAAAGGAGAACATCAAAAATAGAAATGGGGCTACAGAAGGACACCCATCCTCTGGTGCCTCTGGACCTAAAAAAGGAAGAAATAGTCACTGCCAGGACAATGTAACCAGGATTAGCACTTAAAAGCATCTCTTGTCTGCTCTTCCTGTCTGTCTGGGCAGTGTAGCGGAGCTAGAAAATGTAGTAACTGTGTCAGACAGTGCGCTCAACAGCATCAGGCCCAAATAGTGCTAAGATAAGAGGGCTCTGAGGGACAACACGAACCTCTAAGGAGAGGCATATGCCAATGGGACACCCAGATGACTTCCATTTCCAGTTGCGCTCTAGAACTCTTTTCAGTTAACTTCCTCAAAGCAAATCCCAGATGAGAAAGGGAATGTGGTCTCATTGAATGGGTGAACCACAAGACAGATACGCACATCAGAGCTTTTATATGGAGGTAACCATGAAAATCATTTCTGCCATTAACTCTTTCAGTATAGGCAAATGTATCCATTGCTTTAGTTTGTGAAACTAGTTCAATGCAAGAAAAGAGGTCATTTTGTCCTGAAACAGCACATGGGGGACTTGGCAATGATGGGATGTTCTGATTAGTCTTCTACAAACTTACACAATATTCCAACATTTACCTACTGCAATAAATCAATTAATCTTACAACAACACCAAACTTAACAAGAACTTGTCACTACTGCTCTCTCAAGTAGTCAGATGATATCCTAAGTAACCCCCCCCCTTCCAAAAAAAAACATAGAAATTACACACAAATCCTTTGCTTGCCTAACATACATTCCAGTTGTAAGTGTCTAAACAAAACCCTAAAAATCCTCCTATTACATACATCTTAAACATCTAAATGAACTTTAATTTTCCACATTTGATTTACATGCTGGTAGCCAGACATTTCAGATGCAAGCTGCAACTTGAGTCTGGGAGGGACCTTTCCCACTGTAAAAGAAGCGGCTGAATTTGACCAGGGGAAAGATGGATGGAGGGAACACAGCGTCAAACACACTCCGAGTAATTGCTTTGTGACTGAAAGTAACCGGCGAATAAATCATATTTTCATCCAATTAGCTGGCCAGGCATTGAGAGGGTTACAGACCTCTTTTACACAAATGAAAAGCTTGGAAGGAAGACAACCTTGGAGGACCCTTGAAGAAGGCCACTTGTTTTATAATAATCTGGCAACCCCACAGATTGCAGAACCCTTGGAAGCAGCATGTAATATATATATTTATATATTTTGCATTCTGCAACTCTTATGTAAGACTTACTTAGGCATAAGGTGTTTTTACACAGATTAAAGAGCAGTTAAATGCGGTGTAAACCCTAATGCTTCTTACGTTACATTACATGTCTGCAGCATCAATGTATTTTAGTAGGCTGCTAAGCTCCTGCTTCCATGGTACAGCTCTGAGGAACAAGGTATTAAGATGTATCTAGGTGTGTTGATGGTTTTGACCATACTGACCTTAAGCTTCTGTTTCTCATTTGCATTACCAACATTACATATTGGGAGATACTTTATCAAGACCTACGTCTAAGGCACTTTCATAATCATTGTCATTGCATTGTCTTGTTCATTTAGTAAACTTGGGAGGCCGAAAATCGTTTCAGAATAATAAAATGGGAGGTCGGAAGTGTCATAATTCAATTACCTTGATTGCCAGAAATCAGTCGTGCCACCAGTGGCTCTTAGAAAAAGCTCTTAGCACTACAGGGGGCAACAAGTCTATTCTGAAGACAAGAAGATGGGCCAAAAAGACAGACAGACAGAGACAGGCATAAGCCTCACATATTTGAAAGAAGAATTAAGGATTTAGTTGGCATTTATTTAATACAATATACTTGAATTGATATTCAACTAAATTCAGTGTGAAGTCAGGCATTCCATTCGGATTGATTCACATAGGCATGAATGCACTAGTGACTTTCTTTCTTCCTGATGCATTATAAATGCGGTGTTATGTAGGGAGAGAGCGTCGTAGGCAAATGTGTCTCCTGCTCCTCTGACGTCCAATACAGTCACACAGCCATGCTCAGTAGCACAACCATCGATAGTGATTCTTCCAACACCACTATTCTTCCAGCAGTGTTAACGTGTGTTTGTGGTTGTGTGTGTTTATGTGTAAGTCAGAGTACGAGAGAGTACGAGAGAGTACGAGAGAATCTTGGAGGAATCTGGACTGTGGGAGACATGCCTGTTTAGAGATCTCTTTATACAATTCATTTTGTATCACAGCTTCTAGTGGGCTCCCAGGGGCATTTAGAGAGCTAGTGAGGATAGAGATTAGGGGGGAATGGCTGAAAGCGGAAAGAGTGATCCTGCCGTTCCCGGCCGTGTGTACTTCCCCATGCACTACTTTTAGCCAGATGTGTTGTGTTCATGGCTTTTTGTTTCCATGCACATGTTTACAGTGCTTTGGTTTCCTTTCAATTGGACCATTTATTTGCAATCCCATCTCAACCAATGCTTATGCTTATACAATTTATAATCCTAAAAAAAAATGGTTATTGAGTTTGCTTGTACAGTGAATTGCCAATATATACCACGGACAAGGAAGTGAAAGCAGTTGGTTGTGGTCCTAGTGGTTCACATCATCTCTCACTGTGGAGAAAAGGAGAGGCTCTATCCCCCACACACAGAGCCCAGCTGACGTTGAGCGTGGTGTACCTTGTCATAAAGGTTTCCCTCTGTGAGTGTGAAGACTTGCTATTTTCCACATTTCAAATGTGTTCCTCTTCCACCTTAGAGAGAGAGAAGAAGAAGAAGCCTAACGGGATAACCGGTCCATGCTGTCATCATGAATTCACACAAGCACACACACGCAAAAGCTCCGTTTACCTCCTCTTCACTGACTGTGCACCTCTCCCAACCACTAATCCACACACACGCGCACGCGCACGCACGCACGCACGCACGCACGCACGCACACACACACACACACACACACACACACGCTCCCTCTAACACACATACATAGGGAGGAGAGCAAAGGGGATCTCCATCTCTTCCCCTGGTCTATTATTAGATCTTCAGCCCAGAGACAAAATAATCACACGTTCAGCTGAATCACAAAGGGAAGGAGCTGATGCTTGCAGCACGATGTGAGAATATGTCTCACTCTAAGCCCAATTAAGACGTGTTCCGCCTCAAAAACACTATCATTACCATGAAAGAGACGGCACTGGGAATAGACAAATAATCAATCGGGCTCTTCCAGGAACGGCACATGAAAGCATGTGGTATGTGTAGCGTTGTTACAGACATGACACCCAACCGCCAACAAACAAATGAGAATAACGTGCCCCCAAAATACAAATAATCGCTCAATTTATTGTCAATATCAATTATGTTTAGGATACAAAAGTTAAAGAACAGTGGGAAAAGACTCTCGCTAATAGAGATGACATAATTTGAGGAACATAGTGCTAATATTTGCACTTATTTTGTAAAACAGTAGCTCAGCACAACCTACTACGTACGTGTTGGTTATCCAATTAGCTCTTTCGACTGATTTGAATGAAACACAAACAATTATCAATAGGCCTAGTTATTGACTGGTTTTATGATTTGCCATCAGTGATGCCAAACCTCAACCTGAACGCAGCGGTTTACAAATACCAATTGGTTGACATTGAAAATGTGGGCCTTGAATGTCAATATGTCAAAGGGAGGAGTTGGGATTTGATCTCCTTAAAAGTTAGAAGGTGCACTATCCTGGATAGGCTTGGACGATTTAAAGCTGGTTACATGCAAAATAAACATTTCAGAATAAATAAAATATAAATAAAATAAAGTATTTTGATGTCTGGTTACTCTTTAACAATATAATTTTACTTTTAAATTAAATCAATATCACTTAAAATAGATCCTTGTGTCAATGGTATCAAAAAATTCTAGGTCTAACCTGCTCTAATCTCAACAATATATCTGGAAATTAAATAATATTTTCACTGTAAGTGAAAAGAAAACGACTGAAATACCCTAATATGGCACTTCGAACTATTTGCAAATGTATTTAAATAATGTTTGAAAGAAAGGAAATACCATGCAAGCGCATCTACTTATGTGGAAATTAGCTATGCATGGACACTCAGTGTAGTCTCTAAGGCAAATTTGGTAAAAGCAGAAATCTTTTAAAGAACCTTGCTGCACAATAGGGTGACCGACCATTCCCAGAGGGGTGATTTGTCACCGTCTGAGAGCTATCCCTGGCACTGTACAGGATTGTCCATTTAAAAGTTGCACAACGAACATTAAACAGCCATGCAGCGTTTTTCTACCGCTGCTAATAGGCAGGTAGGTAAACCCCTGGCACCATTTTTACGTCTTACAAAAAATATGTGCCGGGTTCGTACCCAAGGATCTGTTCCCGTAACTTCATAATTTAGGCTGCTTTGCCTATCAATGAATGACACACGTCATACCTCACCAAAAAAGCAGTGACGTCGGTGGTCTAGGCAAAAGGAGAGGATGGGATTCACCTTAACGAAACCACGAATGACCAATTGGAAGATTAGAGGAAGCAATGAATGAACAAAATGAATATCGAAAGCGACCCGCGAATGATGTTTTCATTTGCAATTACGACAACGATTATGCAGAAGGTATCAGTCGCGACAGATTACTTTCACGTTTTAGTTAAAAGTCCGTTGAATCAATTAGTCCAAACTAGGACTTCCTACATGTGAAAACAAATCTGCATTACGATATACCAAAACAACTCTTGCGCACTAAACTATAATGACGGAATGGGACTATGAAAACTGACACAGCATGGTGTCATAAATAATGATTATTTAGGCTACATATATTAATACATATTTCTACATACTACATTATTCCTGTCTTTTTATAATTGATTCAGACTTTGTAAACTGTGACTCTAACTAGATTTCCATAGCCTATCGGAGGTTTACTTTAAGATCACTTGATATGAGCAGTATGAAAGTCAAGTATTCTAATACTTATAAATGTTACTTAACTATTTGCACAGGTGTTGGAGACATAGGTCAAGACATTCCCCCTCTACTTCTTCCTCCGTGACGAGGTCCGTCAGTGGGCGCATAGGTAGTGGGTCATTCTCTTGAAGTGGTGGTCTCATCTCTCGGAGGAAGAGTTCCAAGAATCTTCGGAAGGTTTTTTCTTCTGATGCAGAGCCGGCCATCACTTCTCATTCCTGGACAGACAAGAGACAGCACAAGCCAGGCAAGAAGACTATGCTACTTCGAATTGCTTGCTGGACAGCTCCTTACTTGCGCCGGTTAAGAGTGCGCGCTCATGAACCAGGTCCTCGCTCAATCACAGGAGAGGGTTGGAGGATGATGATTATGACGTGGAGAAAAGAGGCAGGAAAAAAGAGGGCTAAAAATGCAAGATTTGTGAACGCGCACGCACGAAAGCGATCAACTACCGACATAAGTGACGTAGCCAACCCGACGCACTATAGCCTTACGTACACATGTGCGTATATTTGCTAGACTGATCTTTACGTTATGCCATCAGGGTTGTTATTTGGTAGAAATCAAAAAGCGTATCGTTACCAATTCGTATGGATTTCGTCAAATCTGAAATATATTTCTTGTTAATTACAACGCCAAGGAGTGCGTGACTGGAAACCTCATAGGCAATGGATGCAGTCTGGCTGGCTTTTCTTATTCCATGGTGTGTAGCAGTTCTATGTAGGGCATCAAGGACCAAATCTAAAAATAACCAGTCTAATAGATGTTGCTCTCAATAAATATTAACGGTTTCAGCGCCATTGTTATGATAGCATAAATGTCCTAGCAAAATATACTATGGGAGGAAATGTGGAAAGCAACTAAATCATATCCACCTGTCTCACTGTCCCTGAGCAGATACATCTCAGCGATCAGTCTTACCAATACAGGAAATGCCAAAGTATTGCACATACTAAAAATGAAGACAGCAGCTACAGTAAAATAAATCCAAGTTGTCGGTAAGGTGAAACTAAAATACACAATGTACCAAGGATTGCTCTCAAAATAAATCTATGAAAATATAGTTGTTTATTTCAACAGTGAGCATAACACTTAGAGTAAAGATTTAATTCAAATCAAACAAACTAACAAAAATACTGTAAAAGATGTCCCACAATAATATAAACAGTTGATCAAATTTACAGTGATTGGCCCTCCTCCAGTCGCTTCCGCTTGCTCAGGCTTCCTGACTGGCTGGAGCAAGGGTCAGCTGATGTAATGGGAGCGTCCCTGAAGCCTTGACCCTGGAGATGAGGATAAAAATGTGTTTAAGGGATTTACAAACTATGTGTTAATCTTACCGAGCTGGGCAGGAGACTATACCACTTTGGCCTGTAATTATTGCCTTAAGGTTATTTCATTATATTCCAGAATGTCCCAGATTGATTTTTTTTTAAGAGTACAGTATTAAGAGTCCTTCTTTAAAGGTGTCCAAGCCTGTATTAAAACTGTTCAGAACATCTAATAGCACACACTCACTATTTCCAATATCTGTCTGTCTGTCTGTCAGGGGTAAAATTGGCTAATTTACATCACAATAGAATATTGTATATTTTTATTTACGTGTCAGTAATGTTAGATGTTAGTTATACCAGCAACAGTAGTTTGACATATTAAAATTTTTTACATGTTTAAAATGTGTAGCTAGTAACTACCATTTATTTGGTTTCAACAATTATTCTAAATGTGGGGATATAATAAGTTTGTTTTAGGTTATTTTCATAATCCCAAAAGCACAAGAAAAAAAACTAAATTTTTGAAGAAAGGACTCGTTCCAAAAAGAGAATAATGTCTGACATAAGCCATGCCAAGTTCTCCACAAGTGACCTTCATTGGCATCACATAAAAAAAGCGAAGCATGTGAGGCAGTGCTCGACTAGGAGAATAACCTGGTTATACACCACTGAGGCATGCCTGCTTTCACAAGTGTGATTTACAACTAAAGCACAACATCAGATGAGATCCATATATAAGTATAACGCTTCAACCTTTACCTAAATTCTAGATAGTACATCACTTTATCAGATGTATAATACTCACTGTGATCTGGTAGGGCACCGTGGCCTCCATTTGGCTCGGTGACTTGTACAGAGACGCTAGTCTGAAAAAGGAAGAGTGGGGACGGGATATTCAGTTTTGTAGAGGAAAAAGTAGAAATAGAACTTTCCAATAAAGTCATTTAAACACCCTTCACTGGCAAACAGCGTTGCAGTTACTGTTTTTCTCACCGTTTATATCTGACCATGTTTATGTCTGTACCATTTATGCCGAGATATAAAATTAAGGGAGGACGACTATTGAGTGCGCTGTGATTGCAACTGAGAGCAGAAGAAATGCACAATAACTCTGCGAATAAGAGCGCTAAGGAAAAGACCTTGAGTTTTCTAAAGACAAACGTCATCTCAGCCTACATATTTTTCACTTGGTGACAGGCAAGCAGGGAAAAGCAATTGTGGAAGAAAGTGTACGCAACTAAAGAAAAGCTAAAACTTTGCTCTGGAACTATATATTTCCACTCATGTAAATTAATTAGCTAAAACATGTTTTGGGGTTTCTTAAGAAAAATAAAACCTGCTTCATATTTGGAAGAAAACGGACAGGTAAACGTGCTCTTCTGTGACAGTCATAATATATATCATAGTGCCTCTGTCATAACAGGCCAGAGTTTCAGGACCAACAACTGTATCTCATATGAAGAGGTGGGATGGCTTTCTCTTGAAATATGGAGTCCATATTACGGCAATTCAATTATTTAAATGCTCTCCTGCAAAAAACTACCCTTTTACCTTCTTTATAAGATACATGATAACAAAATATAGCAAACATGATAAGAGCTAACGTGGAACCACAGCTCAGACCCGGTAGCTGTGGTTACCTTTGCGTTCCCTCCCAGTGGAGGATGAGTCTCTGTGTTGCAGCGTGACCCCAGCTTTCGCCTGTAAATAGAAGTGCCACACAACCCACGCAGAGTCTGTCATCCAGGTGAAATAATGTAATAATCTAATGTTTGAGGCTTACATGCAATGGACAGGATTTATACGCATCAACGTTCTTCTCACCTAACGCAGGAACAAGCTTTGATTGGCCGCTCCAGACCTTTGTTGTCATCTGATTTGTCAGCACCACCTACAAACAGACACAATGTTATACCTTTTTTGTTTTCTTAAACTTCTTGAACAGTAGTTTTATTACTAGCAGGGTAGACAGGTAGACAACGTCTCATTGGACAATATTATTGTGATTCATCATGCCTTATTTCTGCTTCATACAGTCAAAGTTTATCAAAGGAACCAGGTGGTTGTTGGCAGTCTAAGCACTGACACAAGTTTGAACTGACTATACTGACCACAGTGGACCAATTTCCTCACTGCCAGACAAATACCTATAACAACAGTGACATTTTGTTTGTCCCTCAAAAGTTACTAAAATGCAGATGTAACCATGCTATCACATCCAATAATGCATAGCTCTAAGACCTAGCAATGTTCAATATGGTAAGTTCAGTATGAGTGAGTTAAACCTTAGGATATGTATATAGGATGCAAGTTATGTTATTCATCTCTATGGGTTAAATTTATTTATTCAACATAATTTTTTAATTTATTCAATTACATTGATTGACATTCAACATCTTAAAATAATAAAAATGATTATCAATAAAAACCATACCCCAGTATAAAGTTGTAGATTGTCATTAGTGATTTAAAATCTAGCTCTGGAATTACTTGTAATTATCCCCTGTTACTGTGTTAATTAGTTTGCTGAATATACAATACTTGCATGTCTTAACAGTACTTACATTATTACAACTAATAACATAATTATTAATACCTTCCAATTTATAAATTTGATTTACATATGCTGGTAAGTATACAGCCTTTTCCATTACATTTCTGAGCATACATATAAACAAAGATAAGCTGATTCCGTTGTAAATTGTATTAGATTCCAATCGGCAACAGATCATAGTCATGGTTGGTGGTAGGTGACACCAATAACCACGGAGGCTTTAAGTTGGGTCATTAAAGCCTCATTTTCTGCTAAACAAACAGGACATAAATCATACCGCAACATTGCAATTGGTGGCCATCTGGATGAGTTGCTGGGCAAGACCGTTGAGGAGGCGGGTTCTCTGGGATAGGTCCTCAAAGTCATGGCGGAATGGGAAAGCTATGCTGTCAATCACTACAAGCCTTATCTGGAAAAACAAGAAGAAGAAGAAGAACAACAACAACAAATTCAATCAATCAGAGCTTCTCGCCTTTTGTATGTGTCGACTTATATACCACCACCACCACGCACTGTGGTACCTGCTTTGGTAATGCCATTAATTTTGAACAGCTAATACACTCTACCTCAGGATGTTTAGCCAGGAAGTCAGGCAAAAGGTAAGTTTCTGCCAACAGCTCCACGTAGTCATGACAACGGACAAGAAAGAGATTGGAGAGGATGGTTTCCAAAGTTAACCCGTTCAAAGCCTGCTGCTGCTCTGATGTAGGAAAGAAGAAAAGCACACAAAGAAAACATTTAACTCAGACAAATACAAAATGAACCATCAATTGCCTTGATTCAGACATTCAGGCAACTTTCTCTGTTGTGTCAAAGAGGGCTATTATAAATTGTAGCAAGCCTATCAAACTACAAGGTATGGTCTTCTTACCTGCATCTTCTGCTAGCAGCTCACAGTGCTGAACTGCTGCTTCGGCTAGGTCCACAGCCCTCTGAACGAGGAAGCTGCCCTCTGTGTCTATATACAAAGCCTTGCCTCCCAGCCCCCCAAAACACACTGGAATCTGGACATCCACTGCCAGTTGAATACTGAAAAAGAGGTGCATTTCCATCAGACTGACTTAGACAGAAACAGACAGAGCTATATTAACACACCACAACAGCAAACACGCTTTAGAAGGATACTTTAGTTGTTCCAAGCCGCCTTGAAAAAAAGTAAATAAGAAAACAGATTCAGAAATACTTAATCCAATGCTTCAGTGTTTCTTATTATACAAAGATTCAGAAATATATGCTTGTGTCCCAAATACTTTGTAAATTGCATATTAATTAATTGTAACAAAAATATATATAAAGAAGTGAAATGTTTTTTGTTTTTTTGCTACTTCTGTAAAAAGATCAAGGTTCCCTACCAAAGTTGAGTCTTCCCTACACCTGGTGCTCCACAAATTTCGGTGGTCTTCCCCACAGGCACCCCTCCACCCATGGCAGAGTCCAGTACAGAACAAAAGGTAACAATAGTGCCCAACTCCTGCTCCCTCTGAAGCAATTCAAGGGCTGTTAGCTTGCACACTGCAGACCTCTCCTGGGCAGACTCACACTTGACAGCCTGCAGCACTTCAACTGCCTCCTCCAGAGAGATACCTGCTTCTACAACAACAAAGAAAACAGTGGCTTTAACTGTACTACTTTAACCTGTCAATAAACCTAATTGTTATCTGTGCGTGTAAAAAGTGCTATGCCTGTGCACACTAGTAGGGTGTGAAATGAACTGTTTATGTGTCTGTTGCTTGTTTGATGGCTAACCTTTGCTGAGTTGTATAGGTCTTAAATCACTCAAATCTACTGAAGAATGAAACCCAACGTTGAGAAGCTTCGTTTTCACCGACGGAGCAAAAGCAAAGCTTGACACTGGCCTCTGCATGTTTCACCAAAGAGTACACTTAATCCTTTCGAAATACGCGCATCGCCAGGAAGTAACTTCAGCTAACCGGAGTTAGCCAGAGTGGTAAATCGTGACGTCTTAGATGATTAACTAGAGCACTAAGAAAGGAGTTTCCTTCCTCTCGAACGAAGCCACTAATTTTAATTAATTAGACAAAACACAAGCTGTGTGCAGTAAGCATGCTAGCTAACATACAAATAAAAAACAACTGCTTGCTACCTTACTGCAGCGGCTGGATGATGCTACCAAAACTTCTAAAACGGAACTGCACTGCCATCTTGTGGACACCTTTTCCATGTCTGGGTGTCTTGCAGCTTCAATGCTTCAACCACAAGCAGGCCGGAGTTCCAACTGTCACAGTGTTTTTATAATAACTGGGCAGGCCTGTACAAGCCATCAGGAACTGAGTGAGGAAACGCTAACCCTAAACCTCACAAAGGTAAATTCCCTGCTGAGCAAACTGGTTTAAGAGCTCAGGAAGGATAGTTCACCTCAGGTCAGAAAAAGTAGGGGTCATGCGGTGTGGGCTAAAAACGCATCCATCAAGAAATTCATTTCTTGCAGATCGTGCTCTTAACAAGAATACATGAATGGCATAGGGATAGCAGATTAATAAATATATTTATTTCAATATCTAGCCTGCCGACAGCGAATAGACGGGGTAGCTATGAGGGCTCAAACTTACGCCTATCGTCGATGCATAATTTTTTATATTTGACAAATTTGGTTTCATTGATACACAAAATTACTTTCGTCATCTCCCCAGAATTGAATTCAATAATTTTCTTCAAATTAACTTTGTACAGTAAACTAAAGCAAGACACTGAAACATAAAACTGGGTACAACACAATTTTATTATTTCAATGGCTAAGAAATCTTCCATACTGTAAGTGTAAGAAAAACTCTGATCTTGAAATAAAATTTTCAAAATACAACAATCACTTAACAATCTCGACACATTTCTGGGGAAAAAACTTAATAGCTACACTTTCTTGCAAACTTTCCTGATCTGATTATTTGCATTAAACAAAATGATAAATCCTATTTTCAATACTATACATTTAATTTCTACCATATTACTAATCTAAATAGTGATTGAATTTTGCTTCCTATTTGGCCTCCTTGTGACCTGCAATGAGTTCCATAGAAAAGGGGTTTCAACCCATCAGGCTTTGGATGGAAATGATTCAATATGAATGACATACATTCTTATGATAGGGGTATGAGGCAAGCCAACGAGTATCACAGGTATATGTATACATTGTAAACAAACATGTTTTCTGCTAGAAGTGGCCTGGCCTCATTCCATGTACATTCATTCCCTGCAACACACTATCTGCAATTCCTTTTCACAGTCACTTCAAGAACATGCAACTTTCGTTTGCTCTGACAGTCCGTCCAACCCAATACTGTCAATGAATGGATAGATCTGACAAAAAGTATAGATTACAAAGTATTAATAATACCACCTGATTAGATGGGTGTTTTATCAAAATTCTACTCAAGCTCTGACCAATATCGATGAAGATAAAACAGGTTATGGTTATGTTCAACACCATAAAATGTTTCTGGACAAAGAAGTTTTTCCTTTCCTGGAAGACTGAAGGTATGTCGTTTTAAAGTGCAAAATTAAAAATAAAGAAAACATTAAATCCCGGGTTATCGGCAGTATTGAGCCTTTTGCAATAGTGGCTTCAGCAAGTAAGAATGATTAATACATAGATGTTATTTTTGGTATTGACAAAGTGGACGCAGATAAAATTGAATCCCCACTGAATGATATGTTAGCCTAAATTCTACCAATGTGCTTTTAGAAGGTTTGGAAATTGTGTTTTAACGAAAAATTAAAAGGAAACTGCTACATTCCCTGAGAAGTTACATATCCATAAGTTACTATGAAAGGAATCAATTCATTTTGAAAAATCATCACAAAAGCATGCACGCAAGCGTTGCCCTTTAAAATGTAATAAAACAAGCTAAATAGATGTCAACAACTTTGCAACTGAATGTACCATTAGACATTTTGCACTTTTCTATTTTCAAAGAACTGAAAATTGAAAACTATTGACTAGTACAATGCCAGAAACTGTTACTGGCACACTGAGACTGAGAAACAACGGCTCACTTATTTGACTGCTTAATTCAATGTTCCTGGGCTAATAATTGGCATGAAGAGATGACAGGCAATAGGGGCTTTAGGCACGTGCACAGGCCTAAAATTAAGCGGTGTCAGCACCTGCCAGTTAAAAAGTGCCATCTTAGCTGGTATTGTACGTATTAAAACTGTTGTTTATGAATAGTAAAAATGCCCCTTTTCTTTGTTCAAGCCCCTGCCCTTCACATGATGGGCATGTAGTTTCGACATATGTACAGATATCGCAATACTTTTTCTTTATAGTGTTACATAAAGTAAGATTAAAAAAAATAAAAAATACATCATAGTAAACTACCAGAAAACACACCAACCAAAACAAACTGACACACAGGATAACAAGCTATAGAGCACAATTTAACAAAAGCATGTGTTCACTCTTTCATCTACTTTCCCTTACATACACAATCAACAATTAAGATAGGATTTCTCTGGCATTTCCAATAGATTGAACTGAAATTGGGGGCTAAAACTTTCACATCATACACATACATTTTTGCAATTAGTAAAACTAGTTAACTAATGGATCTGAAGTTAATCAATTAACAAACATTTTATCTTATATATTGTTAACCTTAACGTCCCATTTTGTTTTGTCAGGACCATATGTCAATATTAACACAAATAGCTGGGCTGGGCCATAGTGGCAACTAAAGTAGAGGTAATTTTAGCAAATTATGTTAAAGCTCATGTTATATAGATATTTTATACAAAGGAAATAATCTTAATAAAAAATTGCAGTCTTAATATATTGGTTGTATTTTTTTAAATGAGGTTACAAAAAAGTAAAGTAAACAAAAAATAAAATGTACTTAACGACTACGCCAACCTTCCAAACAACAGCAATATAGTAAAATGTATAACGTATGTGTTTGAATTTACAAGAGTATTAACCACAACTTAAGTTAACCAATATAGTTCAGAAGACAGAAGTATTTTGGTATATTAAGAGTTTTCTGTAGTAATTGTGTGAGAACTACTATATCAGAACGCTGGGCTCCTATCAGTCTCCACTACAACTCATATACATTAGCCAGCGTATTGATGCATGTCCTCACAGAGGCACAGTCAAATCGTGTTCTGATTCTTTCCCCACATCCACATGATATGAATTTATATCCATCATCTATTTTTTTTTTTAAATGTTTCTCACTATTATAATATTATCAACAATGAATAATGTGTTTAGAAATCTACACTCAGTCACTGTAGGAAGTGAGTGTAATATAGAAATGTTCTCTTGAAAAATACCAGAGTCAGTTGCGCAATGGCAGTGTAGTTTGGCAGATATCATTGTTCTATTGATTCTGCCAAAACGCTTTGTTCAGGTTTGTCATACCTGTTAATAACCTCACATCTTGTTATCGTCAAAGACGATGGGACAGGGACCTAGTCCTTCAGAAACCAATATCCCTGTGCACTTTGGTTATTGGCATGTTTTGTTGGCCATGGCCCTTACTAGCCCAGCTTAGCCTTATAGAGGAAAATAGCTAGACCAATTTCCATTAAAGATATCAGCTCAAATCACAAATAACAACATTGCGAAGCAGTAGTTTGAAGACTCTTAACAATACCTTCCAATTGTGTTTGCCTAAAGCTGGAAACAACAGGTTAGTGTACAAATGGATAGTTGTCTAATTGAAAATACTGTACATATTCAGTAATTTAAAAATAAAATATGCTAATATCCCAATTACAGTAAATAGTTCATGCATTCTAGTGTCTGACAGAGAGCACCCTAGACTTTAAGAGCCAAGTAGTAACATGGGTTTTGTTAATTAAAAAACGTGTGAAAATGCCAGTGAAGTTGAAGGTAACCATACTGGGACTGAGTCACACTAGATGAAATGACGGTTTGAAAATGTATGCGCGTTACATTTTTACGTTTCCCTCATGGGCAAATGCCTGTCTGAAAACAGCAGATTGAAATGTCTGACAGTGTCTCTGGGTTGACTGACCATTCTGTTCTGTTAAGAAATCTGACTGACCAGTATGGAAAGCTTTGTGTGAAGTAACAGAGTTAATGGGATGGTGCAGGGTCTGGAGAGACTCCAGCCGAACTGTAGTGAGCCGCCTCAGCACTGAGGAACAGTTTCTAATGGTAAAATAAAGGCCAAAATGGCCAAATCATCACTATTACTGCTAGGCTTCTCACAGTGGAAGTTTAGCAACTTAAAATATAAAAAAGTATAGAAACAAATCAAAAGTACTGGAAAAAGACTTATGAATCAATGAAATTATATATTAACAAAGAGTTATATTACAGTGAAAAGTATGTAGTTATACGCAATTATAGGCAGGGGGAAAGTCTTTTGCCGGGGGAAGTCTGGGTCTTAAATTACTGTTGGGAGAGGCCAGGTAGATGTAAGGCCAACCGCAGTCGCAGTGGAACCCCTGATGTGGTGCATTCTGGTGGGATCTGAAAGGACAGAGAGTGAGAGGGACTCGAAAGTTTTCTTTTTTTTTATGCAAACTGCTTTTGGGGAGCTTTGGCAGTGTAAAGCATTAAATAATCTGTAAATCAACACCGGTATTCCAAAGAAAATAAAAACCACAGTTGGACACTAAGTTGAGCCACTGCAAGCCACAAAATAAATGGTGTCTTACCATGACACCGGTTCCTTGTGTGACTCATTCTCTTCCATAGCAGCTGATCTTCTAGGTTGGCCATCTTCCTCTGGAAAAAGAAAGAAAAACGCACAAACACAAGATAAGTATGGACTAAAGTCATTACTAACCTACATTATAATGTGTGTAGCATGTCGAAGTGCATGATTAGCAAAGTAAAGCTGTTTACCAAACATTTTTCAAGATCTAGAAAGCTGTCAAGGGAGTGCTGACGCTAGAGACTGGTAAGCTGTTTTCTGCCTACAGGACACCTATTAGCGATAAAATGTGTTTATCTTTGCGCTGTAAAGTTTAACTTAGCATAGCACTATATTTAGACCTCCAGTAGCATTTCTGAAAATGTGCCATGTTCAGTTGGCTAGCCCCGACTATAGCCAACTAAGCATGCCAATACCACAGAATGAATAGGTTTAAACGTTTTCCTTATTGAAAATCTTTTGTCAGAACAAGACGTCAGGTATGCAATCTTTTGGGGAATGAATGAATGAATGAGTGAGTGAGTGAGTGAGTGAGTGAGTGAGTGAGTGAGTGAGTGAGTGAGTGAATGAATGGATAGATACATAGATAAATAAATAAATGGCCTGATTATTTAGTAGCAATAGGCACTGCTCCGGACTACACCATAGGTCAGGTTATTGAGATAGACCCACAAAGGGGCGGCTGTGAAGACAAGACGTTGTCCTGTTACGGGTTACAGGTGGACTCCCTAGAAAGGCAGTGGACCTTACCACAGGGGTTTGCATCGACATCATCCAGCAGGTTGGCTGTGGAGTTAGCCGTGCCCAGACTGGAAAGGAGAGGTCAGGAACAACGCAGACTACACAGCTTGCTCACCATTACTAAACTATCCAAACTACAAGCTAGTTTTTTTAAGTTCAGAGACTTTCAGTTGAACTGATTTTATTGTTCTACCGTTCAAATTAAAGCGACTATCACAATGAATAAGTATTTACAATAAGGTCGCTGGGTAAATGTGAGCAACTTCTATTTGAAGAAACAGCATATAATTTGTCCTTTAACAATATCAACTGTAAGGATACGACTGGTGCCTAAGGAGAGCTCTTCTCTTGGACTTTCTCCTCTTGGTTTTCTCTGAAAAGTTCCTGGCAATCTCAAACAGCTTCTTTCTGGTGGCTGAGAGAACGAGGCAAGAATGAGGTCAATCAGGAGGTTAACTAGTGATCGTTGTACGTTTTAAATGTGGATCCTTTACAAGCGATGATGACTTTCAGTGGGAACAAGACAGTATATAGGGGATGACCTACATTTTCCCATGTGCTTGAGTTTGTCTTGGAACATGGCGTCGTCGGAGACTGCAGTGCAAGCTTCCGTTGTGCCGGAAGCGTAGTGTTCTCCTGAGACAGAAAAAACGAACACGTACATACACTCATTAAACACAACCATGTTGCAGGCTTGTTGCACAGACCAGCATTTATAGTATCGTGTCAGCAGAGCACAGACCGACCATCCCAGTGAAGAAGTCCCGCCACACACCCGAGACCCATCTGAAATTCAACACTCAGAGAATAACTGCTGTGGCCTGCCAGAGAAAGCCATACAGTGTCATTTACCTGTGGAATTCTCCATGTCAGATGAATGATTTGACTTGGACTTCTTTGACTCATACTTCAAGCGATCTGAAACAAAGAGAGCAAGTGTTGTGACGCAGAACCGACAGCTTGCTAGGCGGAAGTACGATGGGCCATTTGAAAACAGTGTTTTAAATGTGTTTTGAGATGTGTCTCCTCAATTCAGTGATACAATTTAAAACAAGAATATCCAGTATATTTTACATGAACCAACCTCGCTCTAAGGCGACGAGGAAGTCACGGTTTCGCTGCAGCTCCCTCATGAACTCTTCGTTCTGCAGGAAGAGGGCAATGCGCTCGTCTTCCAGGTACTGCTTCAACTTCCGGTCCCGCTCGGTTGCGCCCTCAGCCCCTACAGACCTGGGGCTAGCTGTCCGCGCTGCCCGCTGACTGGCCGAGGAGAGGGAGGAAGAGGAGGAAGACGAGGGCTGCTGGGGCAGACTGCTCTGAGAGCCCTGGTGAACAAAACCACACCAGGTTGGGGAGGGAGGAACTTCTTGCCTGGCTAAAACCTCCCCAAGAACTTTCAAGTTCCGTTTTTTGCAATTTGCGAGCAAGCACACACTCTGAGCACCAAGGGCATGCTCTGTGCAATAAACAAGTTGTTTCTTCACAGGGACAACCTACCTGTATAATGTCCAACTGTTGAGGCAGGATTCGCAGGAAGTCATCTGGGAGATTGCCTAGCAAAGGTGGATTCCAATTTTTGTAGCTTCTGACTTGCTGGTGACCCACAGGAGGCTGGGCTTCAAACCTGGAGGTCAGACAAAGTAAGGTTACAGATTAGAGGTCATATAATCATCAACTTGATCCCTCTGCGCTTTCCTCTGCTCTAGCTGCACCATTGTGGGATTGGGCCAGAGCAAAAATCTAAAAGAAAACACTTAGCCTTAAGGAATGTGTTGAAGGAGATTACCTCTCAAGCCTACTAGCTCCTTAACAGGCTTGTCAACACTGATTGAATTAAAGGTGTAGGAATCATGAACCAATTTCCCAAAGCTCACCCTACATGCAGTGGTTCTAAAGCTTGGGCCAGCAGGATGGCTGAGGCACAGCAAGATAATTGTAAATCTTTCTCAATACTGATAGGATATATTTGGGTAGATAGAGACTAGGTCAGCTATAGAGTTCTTATAAGGTCCACCAGGTGGAGCCTGCACTGAAAACAACCACACAAGAGTCCTTGAAGGCCTTCCTGAGGGCCAGCAGACCTCTTATGTTTATAGGGCATTAAAAATAAAAAATGTATTCTAAGTCCCGGTAGCTTGCTAGATTCTAAATAAGTGTTTTTCTGCATTTGGCTGGTTTCAAAATAACATTTGCGTTCCAGCCAAGGGCTGTTCATTGGGCAGATAATACATAAATATATTATATTTCAGGGCATAGTGTTCACAGAATTAGGATGACCCCTTCTGAATTAAGTAATTTCAGTTGAAGAGCGATAGTGATTCGTTTTAGACTGACTAGAATACATTTGGATATATGGCAATATTTTTCATATGGAGTGGGTGATCCATATTGGATCACTTGGTCTTCATTGTTTTTTTGGACCCTCAGTTTTTTAAAGCCCCTCCCATTTCCTACTTACCTCGGGGGCGGCGTGGGCGGGGCCTCGGGGTACTTCCTGTCATAGATGTGCATTTCATAAGTGGGTGGAGAATACACAGGCGGCGGTTCCTCATCAGAGCTGTCCGGTTCTAATGTCCGCTCCAGAATCTGATAGAGGATAAGAGAGAAACACTCAGCCAGGTCACTGAAATCTCTGGGCTTAGACTGACCTACTAAGGCTGACTAAGACTGAGTGAGGACATATACTGACTTTCAAATTATGAGATCACTATAGATTACCAGATGAGATTATATCTTTATTTACGCTGATCAAGGTCTGTGCAAGGTGGGCTATTTCTTAACAGGATGTGTCCTGTCCAAATATATATATATATATATATATATATATACACAGGGGTTAATTTAATACAACAAATCAGTATAAAAAATATGGGAAGATTAACATCTCAGGAATGAAATGCTCCTAGAATTTATTACACATTACCCAAACACATTACCCCAAAAAACTGGCATTTTACTGGCTTTAGCACTAGCAATTCTTTGACCTTTAAACAAACCCGATTAGAACAAAAAATATTGTAAGACAGTTATATTACAGCCAAAACACACATACATCCACATTTAGTGGATGCCTTTACACCCTTAGCAATATCCAAAATATAATTTCTGTTCTGCTCTGTAACTGGAGCCAAAAGCTCTTCCTGTCGCTATGCTAATTTTAGCTGTCGGTAGAATGGCTATACTTGGTCTAACAACTGAACATGCACTCCTCTTGTCCCATCATGCGTGCAGGCCACTAAAAGGTGCATTATGGTTTCACGCTTGAGTTAGGATCATATCCATATGGGGGTTAGAGTCAGCACCTCCAGGCACTACGTCACACGGCATCAGCTGACATGCTAGCCCCTCTCTGCCCTCCTCCTTGTTGCTAGCCAAGAAAGGAGGTCACACCCGGGGTGTTTGTGGGCGGTGCCTGCCCAACACCTAGTGCCTCAGAAAACTTAAGCTCGCCTCAAAGTCAAGTAAGTTAGGGTGTGTGTAAAAAAAGGAGCAGAGTGAGGCTTTAATGATGCCAACACAGAACCTATCCCAGCTATGACCCTCGGTACTGACCTCTGGCGGAATGCTGTCGTCGGAATCGGAGCTGTCGTCCGAACACTGGCCATCGATGCTCATCTGGAGCAGCTGGTCAATGGTGGCGTCCACGGCACCATTGTTGGAGCGCAGGACACACTCGATGACCTCGTAGTCCATACTGGGAAACATGACCTTGAAGTCCTCCATGGCCTGATTAAACTCCAGGCGTCTCACCTGTCGGTTTGGCCTACTGTTGTTGAGCTCTCCCTGGGTAGAGCCGCCTGCCCCCCCTCCTCCTCCCCCTCCCCCTCCTCCTCCACCTCCCCCTCCCCCTCCTCCTCCTCTGGAGCCCCCATTGCTACTGCTGCGTTTGAAAAAAAGGCTGGTCATCGTCAGCTAACAAAGGTCAACTCCACAATCGGTCCCGTCCCGTCCTGTCCTGTCCTGTCCTTCAATCTGCCAATCAGGCCCGTCTGCTTTAGATTCTGCCCTGAGTGAACACCTGGCACCGTCTCAGTTACTCATTCTGACATAAAGACAAACAGTAGTAGTCTTCTGGTTGGGAAAATTTGACCCCTAAGTTTGATTCCTCTGAACTATTCAGCTGCAAAAAGCATGGTTGATGGCGTTGAGGGTCTGTGTCTTCCGCATAGGTTATCAAAATGTTTTCCAAGGTCAAGGTGGTAATTCAAGGTCACCAGGCAAAGGCGTGAGTATTTGTCAACCAAGGCACTGCTACATCTAGGTCACAGTAGTCAGCAGCATCTACGAGAGGCAAAAAAGGATTTGGTCAGCGTGAAATATGGCAATGAGAATGTGAAGGGACAATGTGAAAGATTGACACGATGAGGCAACGCTGGCACATATGCACCACTAACATACTCAAATGCATTTTTCACCAAAGCTCCCATTGGCCTGGCTATCCCTCCCCATAGATAGGCCCATCACTGAGACTCATACATGATTACAAGGGTTATTATAAATAACACTGATTGTTGAAAATTTTTGTTTGTCATAACAAGACATCCCAGACATAGGCTTAACTACTTAACAGAGGTCTATTGCATGAGTATTACTATGAGTGAATGGGAGCATCCATCCACTGGTTTGGTTACTTAGCTAGCCATGGCCAACAGTCACAATCAATGTGTGCCAATGGGGGAGGAGCAGTATCTTTCTCTCTCTCCATCTCTCTCATATACACACACCCTCTACCACTCTCACAGGCAGCTTAGCCCTAGCTTACCTTGGACAATATCGGGCAGAGGCAGATTAATGCTAATGGGAGTCTCAGGGACCGGTGAACAAGCTGCTAGCTGTAGAAGGGTCAGGCGGAGCCAGCTGACAGGCCACCACAGAACAGACAAAAATAATGAAACAAGCAGCACAGTTTACTGAGAAGATTTAGACCATAGCCTGCTAGAAATCACAATCACTTTTAAAGCTTTTTTCTACTTTTCAGACCACTACTAGAAAAGAAAAAAAATTGCTGAATATTTATATTGCAGTAAATATTGTATATTTTTGCAGGGACTACAAATACTCTGTTCCTTCAACTTCACCTCTCGAGTTGAACCAGCACAGCTACCTTTTTGTTGAGAATTCAGACACATCCCTTCTAGGTCTGCAATGGCTCAATTTTCTTCATTTCTCTAGGCATTACAGAACTAAAAGACAAAAATACAGTTCCTGTGTAGTAGGAATGGCTGCTGTGTCCTTCGAATGCCTTCAGCATTACCTCTCTCACTTTGTCTCTCCTCCACCAACCTCCCCCCTCTCCATCCTTCCTGCCCCTAGTAATGAGAGGAGGAGTCCCAGTATCGGGAACAATGAACCCAGTGGCGGCGGTACGCCACATGACGGTGCCAGGCCCCGTCCCCAGCCCGGCTGGCTTAGACAGTGCCCTCCTCTCAGGCTCCTCTACCAAACAGTGCTACGGCTGGGGGCCGCCCAGCCTATTTGCATTGTTATATTGTTTCAACTCATTACAGACCGCTCTTTTCCTACAGGATGGCCTAAAGAAACAAGGTGTCCTGCATGACCCAGTTATTAATAGAAGGTTAAGTCCTCTTGCCTTCAACAATGTTTCAGGGCATTTTGCATAGCTTGAAAAATACCGGAGGGTCTTGTTTGTGTCTGCCCTTCGGACGCTTTAAAAGCGAACCAAACACATCCACTTGTTCTTGTCCTTTTTAGGATGTGAAAGCAGGAGGTAAATGCAGTGCATGTGTGTGTGTGGCTGTGTTGGTGTGTGTGTGTGTGTGTGTGAGAGAGAGAAATAGCAAACACTGTCTCTCTTTACAACATTATGGTATTAATCTCAACCTACAGTAAGAACAAGGCTATAAATAGCAGAGAATCCAGGGCTCTCTGCCCTATGTGTGTGTGTGTGTGTGTGTGTGCGTGTACGTGTGCGTGTGTGTTTGGCAGCTTACCAGTCAGCTACGGGGAACCCATGCTGCTCTCAGCTAACAGAGTTAAGCCTGTCCCCCATCAGTGTGATATGACTATGGATACTAAACAAATGCATTACTGTTGACTGACATCATAGATTTAGCAAACGTATTGTACCCATTAAGACTACTCATACAGCTCATGGGAGTCATGAAAAGGCTGTGTGTTGTATATTCTAAATATATTTATTTGATCACAACAAACCAGTCAAGGCAATCTGTGGTTAATGAGTCTGTGCAAAGGGGTTCATTCCTCATATTCTATCATACGTATATGCTCGTTTTGAGCAAGCACTAAAACAACATAAAAATGAATCAAAAGACTGAAACACAGTGCACCTCCACCTCTTCACTTTAAAGTGCAATTAGCGAGCGCATGGTCGTTTGGCAAGCTACTTCCCATCACTCATCAGCACAGGGATACTGCTCGTCTATCCCCATGGCAACCAGCATCCAGCGTGCTTCTAGAAAAGTAATTGTAGCTGTGACATAATCATATCCTGAGCTGACCTCTATAGCATTATAATATTCAGGGCTCCATCCAGCCATTTACCAATGAAATAAATTAGCTTGAATTTTCCATTGCAGTCCCAGACAGGCAGAGCTCACAAATGTTTGCGTGGTATCTAAGTTCATCATCTTTTTGGCAATAGCTGTCTGCATACATGTCATAAACCAGTATTGCTGTTGTTATTTTTACTATAGTTAGACCTGTCCAGGGCTTTTTTGGTATTGTTTCCTATGTCATATGTGAATAATGTAAACAATTGTCTATCAAAACTCCAATGTATTCTCATTGGTCGTCTGCGCTATTGTTTGAGGCTCCTAGGCTTCATGACAAGAAACCTTTGCATTGCTGCATTATTAAAAAGGTTTTAGGTTTTAGTGCAAAGCAGTAAAGTAATATTTGTAAAACAAATTATCATGGGAAATTAAACTGCTTCCGAAAGCCATAGCACCTACTTACAAATGAACAGGGGATTTTGAATGGAGCTTTGGAGCATTTGGAGCATTATGCAGTGTACTGATGTGTTAATTCTGTCTTATTACAAGGATGTGATGCTGCTTCACAGCCATTTGGAAGAAGTGAGACTCCCTTCATCTTTGTGGGAGAACAAAGAGACAGCCTTTCCATCTCACATTTTCATCCCCTTGCTGAGAAAACAACAACAACCACCTCCACCTAGCAGTAATGACTGGATACTAGAGCACCAGGAAGAGGCAAAAGTTCTTGCACCAGGATCATTCAGTGACAAACAGAGGTCTAAGACTGATGGGATCAAATCTGGGCTCATCCTGTCCTTTTTACACCTCTATTAAAAATACCAAGAAAAATATTTCTGTGAAGAAAACATGTTTTAATGTTAAACATGTTTAAATTACTGCTAAAGAAATGTATGCTGTATTATTTACTCAACAACACACAAAAAATAAGACAAGGATACGCTTTCCTAACTGGAGGGTAACGCATGGCGAGTATGGCTAATCTGGCTGCACATGATGTGAATTAAAAAAAAGATCATATAATATCTGCATGTTGGCTGCAGGCCAAGAAGGACCGACCATGCAACCACCAGATGTTAGGATCTCTTTAAAACACCATTTGAAAAAGTAAGCTTAGAATCCAGGGGTTTCGGCTCGACGCCCATTATCACAAAGCACAGCTTGGCTGTTCAGGCAGGAGCAGATTGTCAAATGATTAACACAAACATCTAAAGTTTGGAATGTTAAAAAACTTAATTTAATCAAATATGTGACATTAAACCGCCCAGGCCTACAAACAGATTCCTCAGTATTAAAGCCCTGCCTTCCTACTACATTCTCCAGTTCTCAAGATTCACAGCGTTGCCAGACCAGGAGGGATGCCCAGACTTCTAATGGGAATTTATAAATGGAACATGGGGGGGAAGGGGAGATGGAGTCCCTCTGCTAACAGACTGTTTACAATGGGTCAGGCAAGAAGCCTTTATCGGCCATTTACATGGGAACCCCCCCACCCCCAGCAACCAAACACATACAACCCATACACTAACACATCAACTGACCAGTTAGAGCACAGTCAGTCCCTGTGCAGTGGCCGTGGGGGGATGCTTTTCTTGGTGGCACATTGGCAGTGGATACACTGGACAGAAATTCCCTCCAGTCACCAGTCCTGTTGGTATCACTACTTAAACAGCTCCCTGTTGGTATTGATGGATTGAATCACAGACCTTCCACGTACTAGGTGCCCTTTCCTAACCCTCAGGTCAAACACATTGGGGCTCCTTGCTTACAAGCTCTCTCTTCCTGTTTTGACAGATTGCGTTGCGACAGAAGCTACCAAATAAAAAGCTGTCAACAAAGATACTTCGTTTGTCTTCTCTGCACTGACAAAAAAACACACCAGTACAGCACCAAAGCAGATACATGGAACCTGACAGGAGCTTATAAACTGTCACATCCACTTATTTCAGTAGGCCTATTTGGACGTATAACAACCACTTTCCAAAATAGCTTATATTTTTCAGAACACCCATGAGGCCTAACATCCAAATTCTGTTTAAAAATACATATCTTCAACACCAAGCCTATTAAGGAGCAGTTGTAAATTCAGGGGTCAGGGGCCAGTGATTAGTTGACAAAACATTTTATTTCACAAGGGATACTATAAAATTTTGTTTTACAATTACACAATCTGCTGTTGGTTGCACAAGATGTATACTGTCGTAATAAAATTAATTAATGATCTTCAAAAAATTAGAACAGAGTGGTATGCTCTGAGAAATATTTGCACATTATGACATTGTTTCACCCCCGGAACTAAATTATAATTTGTGACACATAAATAATCCGTAGAAGACAGACAAACACTCCAAGTTTCAGTCTGTCCACATAATCCTGCTTTCTGTTCAATGACCTGCTTCAACTAAATGAAGGGGGTGGGCGTGTGGAGACACAGAAAAAGGGGAAGATGGAATAAAAATAAATGAGAGAGTAAAGAGCTCATCACTGTGACGTTACAGCAGCACTTACTGGAAACCTCACATAACCTTGCTCACTTCCATTTGTCCCCGTCATTTTCCTGGAAGCAGTTAGTATGTTTCTGCTGCATCTGTCAGAACACACGTTACAAAACAAATAGTGACTCAATGAGGATGGAAGCAACTAGCAGGGTCTTCCTCAGCCATCTGTCAGACACACTGGGGAGTAGCTGAGCTTTGCCTACTCACCACACACACACACACATCACGGATTGAATTCTTCACTGCAGAGGGAATTGGGTACCCATGTCAAATTGCTCTTTCATAAATCAATTGCTTCAGCATAAACACATTATGTTCACCCATTGTTGGCTCTGCTTGAAAATAGTGTGTTCTGCTCTACTGCCTCTTTCATTTGCCAACTCCAACCTAGACCTGGGTTGGTTTTCACAAAGCTAAGGTTAGCAAAGTACAATAAGTGACAGCCAATTAGCCCTGCTCCACAGCATTACCAAATTGAATTGACTGGAGCTACCCACTGTCTGCCTGCCATGGTTACTGACTCCCTTTGAAAGCTGCATTAATGATCCAATGGGTCAAGCCACATTGCATGGGGTCAAACAGAAGGACGAAAAAATAAAAAAGAAAGTGAAAGAAAAGATGGGATACCTTCGTCAAGACAATAGCAGCTTTGACTATAATCGATAGTTGGTTGGCATATTGGTCGACAAATAGGACTTCTCTTACTTCTGATTGAGAACCAAGAGCAAGAAAGACTTGAATACTGGGAGGTTTTAGTTTTAGTTTTAAAATGCTCTAGTATAGGGTTTACCAACTTGCTTAATAACACTTCGAAAATGTTTGGTTGGTAGTGTCTGTACCAGGATTTGACCCAGACACATAGCCAGTATGTTTTGCCCATCTTTTTGCTTCGTTCTTCGTATTATAATTACAAGAATTACAATCGTGGCATGGATAGTGCCGAAGCAAAACGCTAAAACAAGCTTCAAACGATCGATGCTGGCTAAGTAGACCTACACAGACATATCTGCTGATTAGCAAGCAGAGGATGAAAGACTGCTGGCAAACGAAGTATAACCACAGCCTTATAAAATTAGCAAATAAGTGGAAATACGGTTTAAATAGAGATTTGCAGATGAAATACATAACTTTTTTCCTAATTAATGATAAGCAGGTCATAGTCGTACATAGATATGGCCGTATAATAGTTTTACATTGCAATAAAATACTTAGTACCTATTCTGACAACTACGTGGGCTGATAGTAGTAAACACAAACTGCCAAGTAGCACTGGTCTAAAACAAGCTCTAATCTGGCCAGTGCGCGTGATTTATCAATACTAGTGGGCCTGCGTGATGTAGGTTTATTATCTGAAATTATCCAATCAATCGCAAATCTAGAGACAAAAGTCAAAAAAATATTTTTACCTAAAAGCGCGTCGATTTAAATAAATTACAAGTAAAAGCGATGATAGTGCAACAAGCCAGCTTATATTTGATATATGATTGTCCGCTTTGCAAAAATAAACGCCAGGTCGTATTCGATGTGACCGATGATGTGAAATAAGCTTCGGCGTAGACATGCAAAGCAGATAGTAGCCTTTAAGCTAGATACAGAAAAACATTTCTTTAGTTTAAAAATAATTTGGTACTATAGTACCGTAACGTTAGCTACTTACAGGTCAATGAAAGCGAGGAAGCTATTTCCTCTTTCCAAGTGCGAAATAACAAAAATACGGTAATATTTGTTTTCCTGGCCAGCTAGCTTTCTGTTACACATTCATCTGAATTTTCTTAGCTAGCTAGCTAGTGAGCTGTTGTTCCCCTTCCCGACCAGACCAGAGCAATGGAAATTGTGCCAACCTGCCTGAACTAGCTCTGCCAAGGCGTCGCCTCAAGTGTCTGAGAGACTTTTTGAACCAGACAGGGATTTTTATGAATGGAGGGCAATCATAACACTGTGCGCTATAGCTGCACAGAAATACACAGGCAGCACTGGCCTTCGGTTCCTCTACTTTAGTGAAATCAAGAGAAGAACGACTATTCCCATTTCCACTCACAATAAAACTGCCTTAAAATGGATCCTCAAAAAATTTTTTTGTATGTAGCCTACAAAGGTCCTATAGTCAGAAAGTTGAGGAGGACACAAGGAAAAGCTTGTACCGCATATTGGAACGTCATATGTAGGAGTGTTAGCGTGATAGTTTACATATCTAAAGACAATGTAGTATCTAGTTTGCTGTCTGATTCAGTCCAACAAGAAGTATCTTGTGTTAGAGATCCCCCTGTAGGGCATGAGGGATATAACCGCCATCAGGTAGACAATTGTTTCTGTGAAGATCTGCATCATGCTTACATTTGGGTGTGTGTGTATATACGTGTGTGTGTATAATTTCTCCTTTGGTTCCAAGTCATTCGCTTTGAAATGTATTCTCATCGTCAGGATAGGAGGGTACAAATGTATTCCTATCAAACACTCGTCAGGATTGTAAAACCATTTGTTTACTTTATTTCAGCTGTAATGTTTACATAAATACAACAGCAAGGATGTATTAGATAAAAAACAGGAAAATGTTGATAATCTTTTCATATTACTCACATTGACATAATAGTTATAATAGTATAATGTAAATTCCACAACTTAATTAATACTGTTATATTACTGGTATATTCAAGAAGGGTCAAGAAGAACATTATGAAATCTGTTTGAGTTATTTAGAATGACGAGTATTTGCATATTAAGCATCAGCGGCCCTCCTACTTTGGAACGTACTGTGTACTGGAGGTTTTTGTTCAGCTCTCCAAGGTGTCTGTATCACTGTGTTGGCTAACAGCACAGAAATACACTCTGTCGTCTTCAGGCACCAACTTATGATTCTCTCTCAGCAACAGTCTTGGTGGCTGTGAACTTGTCCTCACTAAAGGCTCCAGTCAGGTTTGGTGTTTGCAATCGTAAACGCTATTTGTTTCATACCTTCTCCTGGCAACTGTACATTTGGTAATAGCCTACTCCTTTAGTCATAAAGCTCTTTTGTTAGCCTTTGTCTTTATATCCATCTGTAAAACCTTGCTTATAAAACCATTTCTTTGCTTAAAAACACACTGCTTTTTTAAAAAACCCACTGCTTTTTAAAAACACTCACGTGAAGTGAATTTGTTGGAAAAAGCAGTCAGACACGGCCACAACTAGTGAGTCGTTGTAAACACCAAACACCCTTCCTTTAGTTTGGTCACTAGTTGGTGCAAAAGGGGAGAGTGTAGGTCCAGTCAAGGTGTGGGCTGGAGATTGACAATATTTTATTCATTTTAAACACACATTTATGGATTAGAAAGTCCACACATTATTTCCTGTTGGAGGTTTAGGGCCTATAGTTTCCTAGCTTTATTTTCTTCCACTTTCTTCCTTAATTTATTACGTGTAGACTTGATCAAACCGTATTCATTTCAAAGTTTACCCAACTTGTTTCATTTATATTTTTATTAATTTTAACCAGCTGGTTTGTGTTCTTTAAAGTTGCCATATATTCCACATAAAATGTCTAGTTTACTGATAGTAATTATTCACTTTTCATAATGAACTTTTATTACAGTTATATCAGTACAAAAGCATTGTTCATGCAGTACAAAAGCATTGTTCGTCAAACATGTTGTTGGCTATAACAACGATGTTTGACCCGGCTGACTGCAGGATAAAGTATTTTGGGGATAAAGAGCCGACTGCTCCATCCAGCCTAGAGCAAAGTGACCATTAAGAGAAACACGGAAATGTGTAACAGACAAGAAAATACAGCATCCAGAACTACATGTTGAACACCTAACCTAGTATATATAGTCATGCGTAAACACAGAAGCCATAGTGAGACTACAAGAAATTTCTGCCCTGCTAGATCTGCCCCGGTCAACTGTAAGTGCTTTTATTGTGGAGTCTAGGAGGAACAACAGCTCAACCAAGAAGCTGTAGGCCATTCACACTCACAGAGCGGGGCCACCGAGTGCTGAAGCATGTAGCGCTTTAAAATCGCCTCTGTTGCATCACTCACTACAGAGTTCCAAACTGCCTCTGGAAGCAACATCAGCACAAGAACTGTGCTTTGGTGAGGTTCATGAAATGGGTTTCCATAGCCGAGCAGCTGCACAGAAGCCTAAAATCACTATGCACAATGCCAAGCGTCGGCTGGAGTGGCATAAAGCTCACCGCCGCTGGACTCTGGAGCAGTGGAAACGCATTCACTGGAGTGATGAATCACACTTCACAATCTAGCAGTCTGATGGACGATCCTGGGTTTGGCGGATGCCAGGAGAACGCTACCTACCAGAATGCATAGTGCCTACTAAAGTTTGGTGGAGGAGGGATAATGGTCTGGAGCTGTTTTTTAGGGTTTGGGCTAGGCCCCTTAGTTCCTGTGAAGAGTAATGTTAATGCTGCAGCATACAAAGACATTTTAGACAATTGTATGCTTCCAACTTTGTGGCAACAGTTTGCGCAAGGCCCTTTCATATTTCAACATGACTGTATCCATTGGATTTTTTTTGCCTGATTTGACTGTCTGCGAGTTGCTGTATGCTTGTTTATTGACTTTTGTGTAAACTGCTTTTAACTCGTGTTGCCTGCTACTGTCTTTGGCCAAGGGAGTGTCACACGCATCACATTCACACTGTCAATATGTTAACAATGTTTGATTTATATGTGATCAAAGAGAGTTAGGTGGTGCATACATGATTAAGCAGAGCTGATTTTTTTATACATCCCCTCTACTGTCACACACATAGGTGTCAACTCCAAAAAACTAAACATGTTTTAACTGAGGTCATCAGAGCCACACTTAATCATTTGTTAAGCTGTGGAAGGCCAAAATCTCTCCAGAGGCCCCAAAAAGGCCAAGGTGTGGCCTGCCTATTTTCAACCAAATATGTGCAAAATGACTAGAGGGACTGGAGTAAACCTTTTGTTGTTTCTTGTTTATGTGTCAAACACTAAAAACAGCAGCATTGGTTCAGCATGATCAAAATTCCCTTTATTTTACACAACTGCCTGTGTGTTTGTCTTTACAGCTCAGGGCCGTAATGGGACAACCTAACTAATAATCCTAAAAAGCCAATTGATAGAAGCACGCCAAACTACGTGCAAAAACATAAAATATAGCCTAGTTAATTATAGCCTACACCATGAAGGAAAATACTCAAAACGCAAACTATTTCAGATTGATGGACAAATGGAAGCCGCCTGTTTCCGCCACAAAGTTTTCGCTGTCATATTAGGCATATTAAGCTTTCTACTAATTCAGATAGTGTGTATCATGCAGTCATTATTATGAGAAGGTTAAATTTGTATGAAATAATAAGTCATTGTTATGAGAAAGTAACAGTGGTTTATTTTACCGTGGAAACCTGATTCCATTCGTTTTCTGACAGCTTATAGTCAACATTTTGAAATCAGTCAACACTTGCAAAGGTCAGGTCACGTGACCTCCAGTCGGCCCTAATCTTGAAACCAGACCCTAGATTTGGGCCCCATTTCAGATATTATAAAGGAATAATCTTGCAAATACAGCTTTTTTTTTTATATGCGTGTTCCAACTTTGATACTTAGCAACATTGGTCCATGCATTGGTTTTAGTTTAGCAGATTTAATAAGCAACGTTTTGTATTTTTGTATAAATAGCCTATCCTTGTTGCCCAAAACACTCTTTCCAGTGTATCATGGCCTTAAATGCACTCTGTGATTTATTGATAAGATAATAATTTGATAATATAACTTTAATTAAAATGCAATGTAGAGATGGAGATTAATGAAGCACTAGGAAAGCAGGGTACAACAACAAAATATCAGACAAAGCATCAACAGTTTCCAAGTTTAATAGTTAAAAATAAAATGAAAATAAAACAACTAAATAATTTTGTTCTCACATACAGAGCATGGTTTGGCACAGTACACCCCATTAAGATCCCTTCCGATATACTAAGTCACAGAGGCACTTCTTGTTACACCAAATATGCCAACTGTGAGCCAGACAGCCATTGAAGACATTGAAAGAAACACAGAGTTCCAGCCATTTGAACCAATCGATCTGAAACATAGCTCTATCAACATGTCATTCCAGCTAGCCTTTTTCATTGTATTTATAGAAAAAAAGCTTTGTAGCATGAATTTATGGAAGATATTGAAAAACCAATGTGAACAATTTTAGAACAAATTTCAGATCCATTGGGGGTATAGGTGGTCATTTTGGAGACTATAGTAGAGATATTGAGTAAGCCAAATTTAGGCCACTCCTTCCTAACCAAACTGAGACTCAGCCTTGACAGTCAATGGTTATGTTTAAGTTCCCTTTTATTTAGAAAAAAACCAAATAAAAGGCACATAAAAACATTGCGCATAGGTTTACATGATTATTTTTGACAGACATACATTTAAAAAAAATGTAGGAATGTTTTACCTTTCTGCTAATCAGAAAGCCTAGACTTTGTATATACAAAAATTACCATTGTTAATGTTCTAATACAAAAAGATTTATAAAAGGTTATCTTGTTTTTTTTTCTTTTGTGTCTATCATAGCTAACACATTCTCTGAACTAAATGATTTGTACAAAGATATACATTCATTTGCCTTCACAATATCTGCCAATTCACCATGAAAAACACAAGGAAGATCATGTAAAATTTCTTCCAAATCATGTTTTGACCAAAAAATAAAAGCAATATTATTTTCTTTTCTTCACATTTTGAGATGCAAACAAATTACAGCATTTGGTTAACTTATACTGATGATGCATGATAGTAATGCCCTTATTATACCAAATTATGTTTCATGGGTGTTTATAATGTCAAACTAAACCAATTCATAGACCATTAGAAAAAAATAAAGCACAAAATAATTTGGTTTCAAGGGTGTTTAGTCCATGGCCATCTGAATAGGTGAAGACTTACTTTACAAAACAAGTCCATCAAACATAGAACAGGAAGCATCCGTGTGTTGTTAAGGTTTCTAAAGCAGTTCAGGCACACTTGTAACGGCCGCTGTGGAAGGACAAATGACATCACACGCACACTTAAACCTAATCATTTTTAGTGTTTTCTTTCAATAAAAAGTCACTAGCCTTCTACAGTTGTTGAACTCAATCCTAAATTGAACAAGCTCAGTCGTCCACATGCAAGAGAGAAATTAAGGGAATTCATCATAAAGTTTTTAATGCCGTCTCATGTAATGCGCATTTCCTTTGAGGGACAGTGTTGGTATGCATGCAATACTATTAATGGCCTCCGAGACATTGCTGCCGCAATACAAACAACACACGCAGACCACCCTCATGGACAGAGATCTTTCCCTCCATCCAAAGTTGTCTTATCCTATTGAACCGAGACAGCACTACAATGAGCTGGGTGCTGCACATCCTACAGTTTTCTACAAGTGCTTCACAGACTTTTGAAGATTAAACAGGCTCTTGACTGACTATAGGCCTGGGCGGAGATAGCTAAGAGTTGTCTGAAAGTCTAAAAGATGAGGACCACCAAGAGACCTCTCTCTCTCTCTCTCTCTCTCTCTCTTTCTCGCCCCCTTTACTTTGGATTATTTAAAATTCTCAGTTCGCAAAATGCCAGCACATACAAGACCTCAACCACAGGCTCCTGCACACGGCCCAAAGAGACCCCAAACAACTACAGTTTGCTGAGTTGTAGTAAAGTCTAGTCGCAACTTTCCAAAGTCTGCTACCAAGTTTACAGTGTTAGTGTTTATTGGAGTTTGGGTAGGGGCTTGCAAGGGGCTTTTGGATATAAAACCTGGGATGAAGAAGGTTCTTTTGCCATCTGAGGAGATATATACATCTACCAAGCTCTTCTTTTTCTGGAGAGGCATTATAGCACAGATAAAGTTTAGCACATTCCTAACCTTTGACAAGAATCCAAGTTCCAGTTCTCTCAAAGGCAAAGTAATAGTGTTAAATAATAGGAAAATTAAGTGTTTGGAAGTGGAAAATGGGATTTAATTTCTTCACTCAACTCAAATGACCAAGCTACTTTCAGTTAGGGTCCTGAGTAGAGCTTTAGACTGATGAGAACCTAAATTTGTAGGAGAGGGCACAAAGACGGGGCAGTGTGTTCTAAAATATTAACCTCTAACCGATACATGACCTATACACATCAATAAAAAATAGAATTAAAAAGTGAACTTTGGGACCTATCACATAGCATAGTGTCTTAAACGCCACTAGGTGGCACTGCTGACAGCTACATCACAAGGCTTCAATGACCAACAACTCTGTCGATCTTTGATAATACTGCCGTTTCAAAAGGGCATAACCAGAGGATATGCATTCAGTGCCAGACATTTCCTCTTTGTTTTCTTGTACCTTGTTCTGTAATGTTCTACTTCATGTATCTAGTACATCCAATAATTCAAAAAAGAAAAACTAACGAAAAACATTTATACATTATCCAGCGACGAGGAGCAAGCTACCTTTTCCAGCAACATACTTCTAGAATTGAGACAGGACACATGGGGAGGGTTAACCGTAAAAAAAGCAGCTAAGTTAACAACCACCGTCCCCTGAAATGGAAGCCTTTGTCCCTTTTGTTGTAATTTTAGTTTTTAAAATGCATAAAACTATTAAATACTGATTTCCAACTATGACAAAAAAAATAAGAACCAACAAATATAAAGCAAATCAGCTCTGTAAGAGAGCTTAAAGAAAAAAAGACAAGCAACACACTCTTCTTCTGAGCTTTTCCATGTCAAAGTTGCCGCATTCTTTGACCAAAATCTGAGGAGCCACTGTTGACACCAGAAGTCAGACATCCTATGAATGAATGATTGAAACAACTCAATTTAACTTGCTCTGCCTTAGACCAGTCTTTCTGTGGACACCAATTCATAAACATATCAGATACCCTTTACAGGGGCTAACACTGCAGCACTGACCTATAGGTTCCACATCTGGCTAAAAATGCATCTGCCTCACTACAATGTAATCTACAAGAAGAGAAGAGGGGCTCTTAGGTAAGGACAATTCATAATAATAGATCTAAGTATAGGGAACAGAAGCAGAGGGTCATGAGCACTAATACTGCTCGCTACGGGACTAGAGCATGCCTACCAGGGCGGGGAGGAGGGCAGGACCTGGGAAAGAAACGGCATGGAATCCATGGATCTCATGGCGATGTTGAGGGGCCCAGTGAGATTCATGGACATGGGGGTGGTGATGGCCACTGGGTGGGCGAGATTCATGTGGCCCGAGGCCAGATTCACTGGCCCAGTGATGGTCACGGGGTGCTGCAGGTTGAGCGGCGAGGTGATGTTGACCGTGCTGGTGGCGAAGTTCATTTGGGCAGCGATGGTGACAGGGTTGCTGGCGGAGCTGCGGTTCATGGCGGAGGTGATGGCAGACGAGTTGGTGACGGGCGTTGCCGAGGCGGAGTTGTTGTGCCCGTTGTTTGCGTCTGCGTGAGGTCACAAGAAAAGAGATAGAAAGAAAGACAAAGAAAAAGCAGTAACAAATTTAAATTAAAAACTTTGGTTACCCCACATTCCATTTTCAGTCAGGGAAGCAAACACACACCCGAACCTCGGTGCCACTGGATTGGCTGGAGGAGTCGGTGCACTGGCCAATGGACAAATAAAGACAGTTTCAATTGAGGCAGGATTCTTAGGAACCTACCTTGAGTGCGAGAGATGTCAATAAGGACTTGGAAGGAGTTATTTAAGATCTCTCCTACTGTCAACTCACCTAAGGGGGTAATTCAAAAACCAGGATCAATGTGCTAGCCAGCTAATTTGACTCAAACCTTCCTAATCAAATAACAACAAATGTATAATGATAAACATAATTTGATTCCAGGCCCATTTTTATCTTACAGTTTATTCAGGCCTATATATGCTTGAGGTTAGCAGCTGGCTTCGACAATGTGTGTTGGTCAAAATTATACCTGTTTAACACATTGATCCTGCTTGATGAAGTAAAGCCCTTATAACTACAAAGTCAAATGGATCATCTAATCAAACCTAGAAACACAAATACATAAATGAAGCGGCAGGCTTGAATTAGTGGGAAGATCCTACTAGATGCTGACTGACCCATGGGCCAAAAATGGGATAGAAAAAGGGGTTGGGTTTCTGCTACCAGCTACGAGATTACCTTTTCTTGGCCCTGAGTGATTCCACTGCCAGTCACTTTGCCCTATTCAGAAATACAGACACAGGGGGTTATAGGGGGGATGAGGACAGGGCATTTAACCCAAGTCTACAATGATGGGAGAAAGGAGTCCAGAGATGGGGTCAAAATCCAAACATTCAAGTTAATATTTCAAACCATTTTGGGGGGTCCAAATAACTATTTGTCCGTCTTGAGATACAATTAAGATTCCACATTAATAAAGGTGACACAATAAAGCCCCTCGCCAACAAGTTAGTAGCGGCATTCTGATTGCCGGGTCCTCTTTGTCCTGCAACTTCTTTTGCATTCCAGTGCAACAAAAAAAAAAGCCAACAACAAAAGGGAGGTTGCAAGGAGAGTAACGCTTTTAGACAACTGTGATGCAGCCCATCATATGTCGTGAAGGTTGCAAAAACTCCCTGCAAACACAACACAGGCTACCCGACATTTCTCTTATGGATCGCATTACACCTGTTAAGCAGCTGATACCATCAAACTACTTTGTAAAGTATGTATCCAAAACCTTGTAAAATTTAGAACATCTAGTAACAGATTGCTAGTCCAAAGCGACAAAGGAGACCATCATCCCTTACATAAAGGAACATCGGACCACAAAAGACAGCCCTTCAAGAGCCAATGATGCTCAGTCTGGAGGTTTTATTTGCCGAGCAGCACATATCCAATTCAAGCACACATGTATAGACAAAATGATCACGAATCGTTCGTTACATTCTCCTCCAATTCACAACTGCACAATACGTTAAAACCCAGGAGCATGATTGCGTGTCTGTAAACTGAGCAATGAGAGTTGGGTTACTTTGACACCGGTCAGAACAGAACGAGGCCAGTCTGGCACACAGGAGAGAGAGTGTGTGCTGGGGGGAGGGGGGGTCAGCATTCGTACCTTTATTAGAGGGGTGGTTGAAGGAAGCCTGGCCATGAGTCTTGAGGTGACTCGTGATGTAGGCAGCACTGAGCATCTTGCCACAGATGTTGCAGGTCACCTTACCCTCGTGGCGGATCATGTGGGAGCGCAGTCTGTCTTTGGTGGCAAAGGCTGAGGTGCAAGCCTGGGGTTTTGGGGTGGAGGTAGAGAGGGTAGTTTTAACAATAAGGACTAGCCAACTTTTATTTGAGAGAGATGCACCCTGTGCCATTTAATTACTGCAATGATACGTTTCAGAAAAACAGAGTGCAGTCATTAACTATTCAAAACATATTAAATTGCAAAAGTATGCAGACGTTCCTCATTTCAGAACTGGTACACACAAAAAAAAGCATCGTAATAATAAATTATAACTTACTGGCAATAGGACCTAAATTTTATAGACTTTCTTCAGTTACACTTGTATACGCTTTCACATAGAAGAGAGGCCTAAATTGGATGCCTACCCTTGTGCGACAACATTCGTGCTTTACCATTTACCGAATAATAATTTCAAGTTAAGAGAGTTATATTCATAGATAAACAGTCTTACCGTTACTTGGCATTTGAAGGGTCTCTCTGAAGAATGAACGTGCTTCACGTGGCAGCTGAGATGGTCGGGCCTAGAGAAAGGAGGGGACCAAGATAATTTTTGTAACCGTCATTCTAGAGGGAAAATAGAATTAGGCCCTCATTTTTGTAAACTGCTTTTGATTTAATAATTAAAAAAAATCTTATATTTGAAATAGAATTGAATATTTATAATGAACTTCAAAGTAGTCATAGGTGTTCATGTCATTGCCCTTTAAACTATGTGACGCCGGGGAGATCTTAACACAAGGGCTATATACTCCCAAGATATATATATCATGGATACCAGTTACAGCCTATATTTTGAGTTTGCTAATCTACATGTCTAAATATTCACTTTTTTTTTTTGGTTGATTATGGCTGACTGCAGGACCACATCAGACCTACATCAAGCTCAACCACAAACCAAACCAAACAACCAAATAATTCAACGCTAAACAAAGGGAAAGAATGTGACGCAAAACATTTCTCAAAGCAGGCAGTTTCACAGTGGCAGCCTTTTCACGATGGTGAGCTGGAGTCCCATCCTATCTTCTCAGGAGTGCATTGGAGCTGAAAAGCTCACAACCCCCCTTCTCCCTCCAGACTCCATTCCATCTAAGGCAAGAGCAGCCTTTTTAAGATTACTAAGCCTGCAACTGACTGCCTCAAAACCTTCCTCAATTCTGCGCTAGTCTAATTGAGGTTCTTTATTCCAGCATTGTCTAGCACTTCTCCTTTGAACAAAAATATGATCTAGCTTTATCACGTTGTGTGGTTCATTCCAACTTAACTTAAAATGAGGGGGAAAAGTTAAAGACCTTGGTGAAACAATAGGATTTATGAAACTAGCAAACAAGGGGCAAACAGGGAAGGGCTACAGTCCATGGAGTGAATGAGACCAGTCAGAGGAGACACTACCATTGGGAACAGGAGTGACAGTAGAGGACCGTGTCTTCTGGTGCCGTCTGAGGCCTGCAGCAGTCTCCCTGCCCCCGGCCGCTCTCCCTGGGAGGGGGGACACGAGGGACCACTATGTGACGCACGTCATACTCCATGTTAGATACACAAGTGCCCCTGCTTAAATGTCATTGTGAGTCGGTAAACACTGGCTTGAGGAGTAGTCAGCCTGAATACAGCAGTAAGAATGTGGGACTTGAGAAACTATATAAAGAGACCATAGTGTGGACTTCTAATCAAGCTAAAAAAAGGCTTGGAAAAAATGAACATTCACTATGACCCGAGACTAACCGTGACAAGCATATATTATGTAAATATATTCATGTTTACGATGATTTATATACATTAACAACGCATTTTAGAGACAACTTGTTTCAGTAACAATTAAATATAAGAGTTCTTTTCAGTCCGAAAACAAATTATTTTTTAACATTCAATGTGATTTCAACAAAGAATTCTGAGCTTAAACACTAAGATAAGTAGGTTAATTATCTAGTTATTTTGAACTTGTTACCCAAGCACAAAATCCTTCTGTCACCAACCTGGTTGTGCCAAGACGAACTGCTACTGGATTAAATGACTACATCTTGTTTATCCGTCTTGTCTATCTACTTCTATCTATCTGACTGGACAATTAACCAATGATGCATGCACACACCGCTAAGGACTAGAGAGAGTCAAAGTGTCAACAATGACTTGACTTAAATATGGTGCCGGAGGTCCTGCATAAATGACATCATCAACTTGTATTACCAAAACCTCTTTCAAGAACCAGGAACAGGAATAACAAGGCTACACTAGCCTCTAACTGAATGCCTTCCAGACTGTAATAGGTGTCAATCAGTAAAACCTATATTAAGACAAATCCTCTCAGAATGTTGCATCTCAATTTGAGATTCTCAAAACAAGTCTCTGATAACTATCTTTACTTAGGTCACCAGAAGGCAAAAGGTTAATACATGTGTTAGTTTAATTGATTTATCTCGTTTCTGTCTTCCTGAAATACTTAATGTAGCTCAGCAAGGCAAAATAAAATGTGTTAGGAACACATGCATTCTTTCAATGGTGACAAATGTGGGAAAAAACATGTACATTACTTGGTGATAAAATCGACTACCTATTGATAGCTTGCTTGATTAATAAAGAGTTTTTTATTGTGCTTGAATAGAGTGATACTCAAAAAAGCAAGAAAATAAAGGTTTGCGATTTTTTAAAAAACTAGTATTAACAATGCGTTGTAAATATTGACAAGTGCACATACCTGGAAAATCCCTTTCCACAGACGGAGCAGATGTAGGGCTTGTGAACCCCACCGTCGTGTGAACGCACATGATAGGTCATGCGGTCCTTCCTTTTGAACCTCTGCTGGCAGATGGGGCACTCAAAGGGCTTCTCATCAGAGTGTGAGAGCTTGTGACGGTTTAGGTGGTAGACGTCGCGGAAGGCCTTGCCGCACATGTCACAGCCGTGGTTCTTTTTCACTGGCTTGGCAGGTTTCTTGGGGAAGCTCTGCTGCTGCTGTTGATGATGTTGTTGGTGGTGGTGGTGATGTTGTTGTTGTTGCTGCTGCTGCTGCTGTTGCTGTTGCTGCTGCTGTTGTTGCTGCTGCTGCTGCTGCTGCATAGGAGACATGATGCTGGTAGCAGAGGAGGTTGAGGTTGTGGCTGTGGTCAGGATGCCTGCTATGGTGGAGATATAAGACGGGTGTCCACTGCTGTCCCGCGGAACGGTGGATATAAGCGGCACCATGGTCGGCGCCGTCTGGATTTTCTTGGGTCTCGACACCATCTTGATGCCCGTATGGCAAGACTCGTGCCGCCGCAGATGGTAGCTGTCCCGGAAGGCCTTGTTGCAGTAGCCACAGATGAATGGTGTCTTGGATTTCGGCTCTTTCTTCACGACAGCAATAGGGCCGCCGCCACCTCCTCCACCACCACCACTTCCTGTACCACAGGCCACATTGTCCTTGAGGAGCTCCGCAGCGCTGACAGGGGGCTTCTGGTCCAGCACTATCGGCAGGATGGGCTTCTGGTCTGGAGGCTCGGCACTGGAATTGAGGAGCGGAAGAAGGCTGTTCTGGGCAACCTGGTGCTGGTGATGCAGGGCCTCGTTTGCCTGCTGAAGGGACAAAACACACAGCCATGCAGAAGCCCATCAGTGTACACACACGCACGCATACACACTCAAAGCTACTACAGCTGCATGTAGCAAGGAGTGAGAGAAAGGAAGAAAGAGAAAGAGCAGGGGGAGAAACAGTTGTTTCTGCTCTAAAGATTTATCATTAGCTCTATAAACAACAGATGTATTGCAGTGAATATTTTTTTATGTAAATGAGTATATGTTCTATCAAACACTATGAGCAGCACTACTACTTTCACCTCTAAAATCAACTCTTTTGAATCCATCATTGGTCTCAAATATCTATTGTAGTAATGAACAAGCTTAGTAAATGTAAAGGAACCATACAATTAACTGCACCAGAGGCTTTCCTACAGACAAGGATCAATTTATCTTTAAAAACAATTTGAGAAACTCTAATTCCTTTTTGGGCATTTGAGTGACTTGGACCACAATCTGGGAAGCCATGAATGTAACTGGCCAGGGGGTTAGGACTTAGAAGGCAGCTGCTTAGAAAGGTGCCGAATGACTAACAAGACACAGTAGACAGAGCAAAGTATTTATATTATGAATGTAAGGCCTGGGGCACTCTAGCTGGATACTATATTAAATTATATTGTTGTAAAAACAATTGCATGATTTTGGAAGAATTTATCATTTTAGGAGGTTTGTTTCTTTACCTTTAACAAAATAAATCTTATCAATCCATTTAAAAAAGCCAGATTAGTAAAATTGTATGTACGTTAGCATTAGCCTACATTGTCTCCTGAAAATGCATCCAGTTTATTCACATGATTTGAAGATAATGACTATCTCTGCAGCAAGGCAGACAGGTTCACAACACCAACTTTTCCCTGCTGTCAGTCAAGAATCTAAATCTGTTGCATGTAAGTTGATCTCCCATGGTGATTGAGCAGATTTTTCATGTGACCACTCATCTACTAGCACAGTATGGCATGTTCTAGGAAAGCAAGAGAACAGCACAACTTGTACATTCACTCTTTCAACCAATTTGAGCCCAACACGGGCTGAGTTACAATTAGTTACTCTAACTTAAATGCGCATGAATTGCTACATACGGTTGAGCATTGTGTAAAGCTAACTCACTTATATAATAAGACCGTCTTAATTATTTGATAGTCTTAATTGACCATTACACATTAATCTTATCGGGATGGTTCAAACATCTACTCCATGCCCGTTTTTTAAATATAATAAACGAATTCCGGCCAAATTTGTCAATTAGAGAAAAGACAGGGATTCAAGTGACAACACCTACACAAAGAGTTAGGCTAAAATAAATTAACTGTAGGCAAAAGTGACTCATATCAATAACTCTGCATGTGTTCAATTCTCATGGCATATGATTGTATTACAAACTTGTTTACACTTTTCTAAACTTTGTTTCCTCCTTCTAGGTATTTAGACCTGTGCAATGAATGGAGGCCAATTCCATTTCAAAATGGGTTCTTTGCTAAGATCTTAGGCAAGTTTAAGGCTTTAGATTCAGAGAAAGCTATTTCCTTGTTCCCCAAAATGCATAGGATTGTATGGTATTATAATGTTGTACATATTTACTTACAATAAAACTAGATATAACACTAGCATCAATTATAAAAAATAACGTTTAATTAATTGCTCGCGACCGTTATAACTATGATCGGAACAAAAATGGCTTGCTAACTAACTAGCCAACTACTAGCCAAGTATGACCTATTCCTGATGTCGAAAAAAATCTGCAATAGAATAGCTACGACGTAGATCGCTCACTATTAACAGCTGAAATTATGACAAACGATAACGAAATTAACTAACAAGTAGTTAGTTTGTGCTGAAACAGCACTCCCATTGGGGTTAGCTTGTCCCATGAGCAAACTAGCGCGGAATGAACACCCCTGCTCACTCAGCTAACGCGTTAGCTGCTGGCTAACAAAACGAGCTGTCGTTCTAGATATCGTTACAGTGCACGCTACTTTGGGCAAACTACAGCAAAGATTGATAAAATATCATATTGAGTTATATAGCTAATATATTTGATATAAAAGTATCCACAAATTCCCTCGAAAACTCAATCTCACAGACCCCACAGCTGGGGGTCTTCTGGGACTGGTGATAAACCCATTGTTTTGCTCGGCTAGCTATTCTTGCTAGAACGCTAGCTAACATTAGAATCTTGATTTTAGGTATTACATTTTTGTACAAACAATAGCGCAGTGGATCTGGTGAAAATTTTAATTTAGTTGATCGAAATTATTTCTTGTTTTGACACTTACCTGGAATAAAAATGTACTCCAGCTCGGTTCCATTGCAACACTTGCAGGAAACCTAGCTAGCCTGCTAGTTAGCTTCAAGGGATCTACAACAAAGCAGCCAGCCAAACATGGCAGCTACAACTTCCTGTAACCCCTGGCCTGAGCTTTTTTGCGGGACGTCTGGAAATTTGATGTAACAAAATGATTTTTCATAAATCACTTTGCACTGAATCGATATGGTATTATTTTTTTTTGTCACAACAAATACCTACATTATTGGCTAAAATTAAATCGCATGCACATATTAAGTACATATTAGTATGTATGATCAGTTTCAAATACGTGGACCAGATCCAGAGATCACTCATCTGAAAGCAAAATCATGGTCCCGAATATTGGATTGGACTTTTCCCCCCTATGTATTATTTGCTACTCATACCTTTAGAATATTACTTTATTTCGCATGTATTTTAAATCACTCACAAATAAGGTTTACATCATGTAAAACATTGAACTGAATATAATTTATATTTAAGAATAAGCTGCCATAAGGGAGCGTCTTTATAATAACATAGTATTGCTAGCTTATGTATCTGAACGTGTTTCCAAATCATCTTCTAGAACTTCGGGTCCATCATGTCAAAGTATAGTAAAGTAAATTAGAATAAATAATACTTTAAATGGTCCCAGCGGAGAATCCCCCTTTTTGTAAAGGCAGTCTACATAGTGCATCAGTTAATACCAGTGATAAAATAAAATAAAAGTATACTCTGCTTCAATGTTTGTTGATGTTCCAGTATAGATCATATTTGGTCCACTATATTGTGGGATTTAAATATGAAATAAACACATTTACCCTAGTCCAGCCCAGTGCATTCAAAGAGAGAAACAATTGAATTCCAGGCCATAAAAAACTGTAAGGGAATATTCCTGGTGCTGTGTGCTCTGCTCTGGTGCTGGAGTGGAGGGTGCACATTTGAATATTGTGGTTCTTACCTACTGAGGTATACTGAGGTGTGTGGAACATTTGTGGGTGAGTGTGCAGTTCTGTGAGCGTATACACATAAAAAAAATGGAATAAGACCATTCTTAAAAAAGCTATAAGGGATAGACATTTGGGTGGTTACATGGATTGGACCTCCAGATGCCCAATTTCTGCATTCTTATAGCAGCTAGTCATATATTGTTTAGGTCAACACAATAATGTGTTTTAGAGTTAAGTAAATAATAAGTGGATTTTCTATATAGTATATGTATGTTCTGGAAAGTTGTAAGGTACATAATCATTTAGTTTTACTGGTCACACAGAAACAGAACCATTGGTTAAACCTGCATTGTTTTCTTTTTCTAGCTTGTTCGCTACAGATATTGTATATTTTTTCCTGGCTGTTCAGAGGAGGTGCCTCCCATTGTGTTTTTAAATCTTTGTTTAACTGTACTGCTGTACTGACTGCCTTTGCAACTCCACAGTACAATGACAGTTTCAGATAGACTGGTTAAATGTGTGTGGTCAGCCTATTCACCGACATCACACTCGGCAGGGTTTTTTGTTTTGTTCATCCACCAGAAGCAATATTAAACATTGCCATGCAGGTTGCATGGCAAACTATTTCTCCAGATTTGAACTGGAAAGTAGGAAACATCCTTAGGTAAGTTGGCTTTTTCTGCAATCTTAGTGCTTGTTCAGATAACTTGTTGTTTTACTCCTCTCTAAGATAATAAGCACTACTTATGACAATTGCCACAAATAAGAATCTGCCAAATAACAGCCATTAATGAATTTACAAATACAAATTTAAATACATGTTTAAATGTAATAAATTTAGAGTTTGTATACATATAAAATACATTGGCCTGGCAGTTGAGGATCTGAGTGACCTAGTTGGTTGGTAGGGGATAAGTTCTGCAAGGTAGGTGGGGGCAAGGTTATGGAGTGCTTTGTTAGTCAGGAGGAGGATTTTTTAGGTGATCTGTTGCTTTACATGGAGCCAGTGCAAGTCACGGAGGACAGGGGTGATGTAATTTCAGGACTTGGTGTTGGTAAGGAGTCTTGCTGCTGAATTCTGAACCATTTGGAGTAAATGGAGTGAAAGTGATCTGATGCAAGGTTGTTTATGAAACAGTAGTCAAGTCGATTATTAAATAATAATAATAAGTTCTGTTTTTTGGCTGTTCAGTTGCAGAAAGTTGTTTTTCATTCAGATTGTTATTGCAGACAATAAGGATTCAATGTTGGACAGAGGTGGGCTAATGGGGGATTTGGTGTTGAGGTAGATTTGTGTGATCTGTGTAACAGTGAAAGTCCAGGTTGAAGTGACGGATGATCTGCCCAAGAGGGATCATGTAGATTATGAACAGTAGGGGGCCAAGATCAGAGCCTTGTGGGACACCCTGAGTGACTGCGGCAGTTTAGGAGGTGGGAGGATTGAGGTTGATGTAGCGCTTCGAGTTGGTGAGGTAGGATCGAAGAAGAGTGAGAGCAGTGCCCTCAACACCTGTATCGAGCAGCCTTGCAAGAAGAATGGCATGACTCACTGTGTCGGAGGCTGCTGACAGATCAAGGAAAAGGATGTTGAGGGCACCTGTATTATATATATCAATACACGTAAGACAACCCTCTTACAAGAATAACATTAGATGATTGATGATTTATTCTGTGCAGATTAAAATTACATAAGGAACAAACATTAATGATGTATATCGCTGGTAGCTTAATGGTAGCGAAGTCCAAATATTGGCAAAAATGTAAAGTAATTAAAAAATACAATGAAATATGATGAAAAGTTATACATTTAATAATTCATTTTACACAAATTGGTCGCCAATTAATTACACAGAATGAACAACGAATGGACCGACAGCTATAAAACACACTCCGTCTGAGTGACACCACGGCAGCCAATTTGCGCCAGACTTGCTCACCCAACATATAACGACAGACTTGCTCACACACATAGGACACACAGACCGACTCCAGATGAATTGGCAGTGACTGGACAGGACACTGGTAGGAGAATGGAGCATGTTTTTTGATGGTGGGAGGAAACCCACACAAACACGGGGAGAACATGCAAACTCCACATAGAAAGGCCATTGGGTCAGGTGGGGTTTGAACCCAAGACCTTGTTGCTGTGAGGCACCAGTGCTAACCACTGAGCCACAGTGCTGCCCTAATAGACTTTATTTGAATTTGTATAGACTTTACAGTAAAAACTTTGCTTCCAACCCATACTAAGGCAATGGTTCCTCACATGTTTTAGATATTAGTAGCTTACTCAACCGTCTCTAATTCAAAGGTCTAAACACCAACTTACACAGTCCACTACATTGACCATTTCTCTGTCTATTTAGGCTAAACCATGGGTGACTGGTCCATCCTAGGCCGTTTCCTATCTGAGGTACAGAATCACTCCACAGTGATCGGCAAGATCTGGCTTACCATGCTGCTTATCTTCCGCATCCTGCTGGTGACTCTGGTGGGGGATGCTGTCTACAGCGATGAGCAGTCCAAATTTACCTGCAACACCCTGCAGCCTGGCTGCAATAATGTCTGCTACGATACCTTTGCCCCAGTATCACACCTGCGCTTCTGGGTCTTCCAAATTGTGCTTGTGTCCACACCTTCAATCTTCTACATAGTGTATGTTCTGCACAAGATTGCAAAGGATGAGAAGCTGGATATTAAAAGGGGTCAGGCACTTGCCGAGCGACGGCCTAGGAAAGATTTTGGACGGCTAAGAAGAGAAGGGGTTGATTCATTGGAGGTTGGCATGCCTTCCTACTGCCCCCGATACAAGGAGGAATGGGAGGATGATGTTGGAGGAGGGGACCAAGACATACTCGAGGAGGACTATGGGACCGTGGGGGAGGATCCCACAAAGTCGTCCAGTCAGGTCCTGCTGATATACATCTTGCACATTCTCCTCCGCTCTGTAATGGAGATTACCTTTTTGGTGGGCCAATACTACTTGTTTGGCTTTGAAGTGCCACATCTGTACCGTTGTGAGACTTACCCTTGCCCCACACGAACAGATTGCTTTGTGTCACGTGCCACAGAGAAGACTATATTTCTCATCTTCATGTTTAGTATCAGCCTGGGCTGCTTCCTGCTAAATATTGCTGAGCTGCATTACCTTGGCTGGGTCTATATCTTCCGTGTGCTTTGCTCTGCCTGTTCCACCTGTTGCATGCCTCGGAGGGACACAGTAGGGTTGAGTGCTAACCACAACCCTCTTCTTTTGCAACTGAAGCACTCCCTCAGGGGCAGGCTGGTTCTGCAGAGCCCGGGACCCATGACTCAGGAGAAAGCTGGAGGCCTGCTGAACCATGCTCCGGCCATCTCCTTTGAGACAGACTCCACTGTGGAGTGTACCTCAAAGAGGAGTGTTGAGGAAAGGGATAAAGTCAATGTCAAATTGGCTAAAATGGCCAAACAGGGACAGACTAGGAAGTCTTGGCTATGAAAGGCACAATGCCATACATACTTATGGTAAACTCTTATAGTATCTACATGGGTAAAATCGACAGTAATTAACATTGTAATAACTGCCATTCATTGCAGATTCATTCATTGCATTATGAGTACTAAATATTGTTGCAATATAGAATCTATTTGATTTTAAGTATTTTCACCAGTTCTTGATAAACATGATAAACATTTTAACTTCAGAGAAGTGTGTGATGTGTGTATGTCTCCCTTTATTAAATGGTGTGGTGTTGACTCAGTAAATACAGTGCTCCCCTGATAGGTTAATCTTAGAAATTATAATTAACTCTCACATAGGCTATCTATTCTGTTGTATTTCTTTCTTGTATTATATGTTTGCATATGTTTGCATGTTACACTTGGTACAGTAAATTAATAATTATAAATATTCATTACTGGAAGAAGAAACATGGGACACAGTCAGTTGCGAAACGCCAATAAAAATGTAAAATAGAAGAAATACAGGGGATACAAATGGCATGCGTGTGTGTGTGTGTGTGTGTGTGTGTGTGTGTGTGTGTGTGTGTGTGTGTGTGTGTTGGTTTAGACTCCTATTGGGGACATGTACCAGAGTACACACCAGTTGATTGGGGACGCGTTTTCAATTGGGGACCAAAATCATAGTCCCCAATTAGACTGGCTA
>JAVQIZ010099309.1:0-16856 GCA_036023535.2 Galaxias brevipinnis | reverse complement strand
TGAGTCACACATATCCAGTGTACATGTGCACCGAATTTCTCTCCCTTGCCAACTCTCTCTGTATCTCACTATGTATGTAGTGCACAACCGATGCTGGATTTGAAGGAGTAAAACATTTACGGTATTGATATATTGGCCAATTTTCTTAATAATATATTAATACAATTAATTAATTATCAATATTGGAAATATATAAAACACATTTTTTTACGATAATCCTTCAGATGTGGTTATTAAACACTCGTGAGAAAGATGTGTAATCGCTTATGGTTTTAATGTGATGCTGCTTGTTTTATTGTTTTATGTCTGTTCTAATATTTCATGTTGAGGTTTTCCTCTTGGCCAGGGCTCCATTGTAAAATAGATATATAGGCCTATCTCAATGAGACTTGCCTGGTTAGATAAGTACATTTTGTATAAATCCACCGAAATAGCTGTAATGGGCCCGTATCGGCTGACAATATCAGTCGGGCTCTAATATATACAGCAAATCTTTAGCACACTACTGTGAATATATATATTGATATATATATATATATATATATATATATATATATGTAAATATGTAAATATATAAAAATTCACATTAATTTACTAAAATAGGCTTGAGTCTAGCTTTCACATTTTGACTGACTTGTATGTATTATTATTTGTATTATGCTATAGACAGTATGACACACCCATTTCCTCTTTCACTTATAAAATATGATACCCATTTCCTGCTAAACACTTGTCTTTTGTTTCTCTCGATAAGATTCTATCCTTTCCTCTGTCTGCCTTGAAGGCCCTCTTCTCTGTATGATAGGGCATTGGACAGGAAGGGAATCTTATTGATGATGATGATGATGGTATATGGCTACGGGCTAAGCTGCATATTTATTGCTTTTGGGATTTTTCCCTCTCTCTATAGTTTGTTTGGGTGAAATTGCAGTTTACTGTATAATGAGTTAATATTTCCCATTGAAGTCACACATTTCTAGTGCCAAGTACATACGCACCCCATTTATCTGGCTTGCCAACTCTGCGGCGGGTATAGAAAATCCCTTTTATATCAGAGGCTTTTTTTTGTTGGCCCCAGCAGATACCGCTTGGGGAGCAAACATAAACAAATAAATTGTCATGTTGAATAATTCTATGAAATTTTCATAAAGCTCTTTTCATCCATTTTGGCTGCCAAGAACTGTGTGATGCCAGCCCTCGCTGGCTCCCGCTCTCTCTGAGGAGCGTGCAGCCATATTGACGGAGCCTCCCTCCACTTGGAATGTACGTTTGATAGGGTTTGGGGCAAATGGCCTCTTGAACTCTGTGTACTCTCCCATTTCAGGAGCTACGGGAGATCTCCTATCGATCTTCTTTTTCTTTGCTGAGGGCGCGCGTACGCCCAGAAACGGCAGAAAACCAAATGTCATTTTAAAGATCAGCCTGATTGTTTTTAATAATGTTGATTATATCTGTGTTCCGCCACGGTGGGGAAAATCATTGTGACATTCCATCTGTGGACGAGGTCAGTCAAGCTGAAACCTGGGTATTGATCTTTTCTTTGTTGTTGGACACATCTTTAGAACGGTCTATGAAGGTGCCTATACAAGACAGCCATGCTTAGTTATTTATTTTCTATTGGAACAATCTTTGTTGGAAGAGTTAAGTTTCTCCATTAACAATTATAGGTATTATACTGAATATAAATAAATTGCGGGTCCGCTTGTCCTTCATCTTGGCTTTCAGGAAAGCTGGCAAATTTGCAATCGCTCTCTTTTTTGTCGGAGTTGCCTGTGACACATAAGTAATGCAGACCATGTTCACACAAATGAATGAAAATGGCCTCTAACAAAAGGGGCTGGCTTGCAGCATGCTGTACACAGAGGAAAGTGTGCTTTAGAAACAGAGAGGGCCTCAAAGGCAGACTTGGCACTAGCTCAATTGATTGCCAGCGGCATGATGAAAGGAGAATCCTGTCTCAGAATGCACCGAGGTGGGGGAGGAATGTCTGTGGTGAGAGGAATGTCCTGCGCTTTCCAAAAGTATTTTTAGAGCCTTTTCACTTTGTTGTTTTCTTGATCGGAGAGACTATTTGTCAATATTTGTGTCTTTGGCTATACCATAAATGATTGTGTCAGAAAATGTTCTGTCCTTTTTGCCTTTTCTTACTTTGCTGTTATGTTCTTTCACAGCTGTCAAAAGGTATTGTGGAACTGTATGTCTTGCCCTGAAAAACAATTATAGGCCCTTTTGCCTACCCTGCTTTAACTGATGGAGTGTTGTATCACCACCAAGCCTCCGGCCCAGTGTGGCAAATGGAAAGCCATTCGGACAAGTTAATTGACGGAGGCCGAGTGTCTCTGGGAGGAAAGCCATTTTCTATTTGTTAAGAATCTTTTATTGTAATGTTTCCTTCAGGTAAATGTCACGTGCTCGTCTCTGACCGCGGGTGAGGTATTTTATTGACTCCTCCCCAAGTCCCCTTTGTCACTGGTACGCTTAGAGGACTGCTGAGAGTTTGTGAAAACGCTCCTGTTTCCCCCCGATGCATTAGGTCATCACTGGACCATCTTTCTGCTATCGAGCGCTCTCTCAGATTCAGCGCTCCTTCTATCGCCGTCGGTTCGTTTTTGTGATGACACTGCTCCGAGTGCCGAGTCTTCACAATGCGGCCCGGGACATTGATTGATTGAATAACTACATTTTATGTAGCTCTTTTGTATCACACTGCACAGTGAACTCTCGATACAAATGGAAGTACTCGCTCCCTCTTTTGTCAGAAAAGTAGGGGAAAAAAAGGTAGAAAAGAGGGAAAAGTCTGGGGATCCACTTTGCACGTTGGCGGATCCAAACCTTTTCTCAAACACATGCCTCGTATCAAACGTGCTAAACCAATACAGCTTTCAAAGCGCACAACTGATACCACGTCATTCAAGGGATAATTCATGAAAATATATTCATACAAAAAAAATCTTCTCCACTTTACTTTTATGTGGAAGTGTATTGTAATACCAATATTTCTTGCTACAACTTTTCCGATTTCCAGTTTAAATATGGACTCTGTCCTTTAATGCATGCAGAAGGTAAAGAGATGTTAATGTGGGGACGGCCTGGCCCCGGTGTGGGGCGAGCAGCCCGCCCTTTGATGGGCTCCCCCTCTCCTCTCCTCCCCTCTCCTCCCCTCTCCTCCATCTCCACTGTGACTCTAGCCGACCAGTGAGGCAGAGGGTGGCTGAATTATTCATTCAAGCAATGAGATTTCTAGCTCTGCGCTTTTCTAGCCCCCCCCCCTCCTCCTCTTCCCCCCATCCTCCCTTTTGGTCCTCTTTCTCTTCTGCTTCCCAGTGGCTCCTCTCCTCTCCAGCTCCCCACTCCTCTACCACTGTTTACTCCTTCCTCTTCAGCTCCATGGATTGGTACCTCTACCCAAAGGATCCGCTCCTCCAAAGTATTGGCTCATGGATTTATTCCTGTCTTTTTTTTCCACTCCCATTCCTAAGTCCTACTCTAGCTGTAGGCTCTTTTGGCCAATTCTTTGTCATGATTGAATTATGCTTTTTTTATAGCTTAATATGCAATATACATTTATTTCCATTTTATCTCAAGTTTTTGAATCTGGGTTCGGTAAGGTTACATAGTTGAAACAATTGTTTCCAGATAGATCTTTTGATAGCAATGTGCGTTGTGTGTGTGTGTGTGTGTGGTGGGGAGGGGTGTTTATCGAGTGTGTGTTTGTGTTTATACGAAATCTGCATACTATGAAAAGGCTTTATACGTACGTACTATTTTGCACTCACACACGCACACACACACACACACCCACACACACACACAAACACACCTCTTATTTATTTGCCCTATCAGATACAAAGAGACTAAGTCCCTCCCCTGATGACAGTCTTCACAGTCTCCCTCAGCACTCTTCCCTCTCGCTCCCTGTAATTGATTTTGCATTGAAGTGGAGCTCCAGGAATAGACAGAACACTTTTTCTGGGCTTTTCATTTCATATCTAGCCCCTCCTCTCGTTTTGCATCTCCCAGCAATTTGTGTGATATTTAAAATCTCTATATAAAGTCTCCTATTCCATTGTGGCAGTCCCCAACCTCCTTGAGATTTTCCTTTGTGGCTGCGGAGACGGTTAGCATTTTTCTCATTTGACGGGAGTCAAAAGGCTTTCCATTTAGCTTCACCGTATTAGCGTAATGCTTGTGTGCCGGAGAGATAGTGGGCACACATGTTTGAATGCAGTCTCGACATAATGCTATACAATTTATATGTTTGTGTGTAGCATGCGCCGCGCAAGCCCCAGCTGCACTTTAGCTTAATGCATGTGTGCGTGTCGAACGCGCCCTGTTGAAGTGTGTGTGACATCGTGCCCCGTGCCTCCCCCATCGACCGTAGCCGGGGCGTTGAGTATTGAAGAGTGATAGAGCTTCAGGGACTGATGGGACCAGGAAGTGCTGCGCTCCAAAGCAAAGTTCTGCTCCTTTCATGTTAAAGTTTAATGTTGCCTGTAGCGACGCTCCCAGCCATTCGCCTTAATATTTAATGCAGCAATTAGAAAGGTTATGGGCTGCTACTGAGAACATCGATTACACTCTGTCAAACACGCCCACGCACGCACACCCCACACGCACGCGCCGGCTACTCTTACCCCCTCCTCCTACCCCTGCTTTATCATTTACTTACTCCCGTAGCCTATTCAGTGTTCCTTGCTCTTTATTGCTATATGGATGTCCGTATCGGCCAGCTGTTGGTCCTTGTGGCCCCTGTAGACCATTGAAAGCCCCCCCCCCCCCTTTGCACCAGATTTCCATCTGAGTGCCTCCGCGTTCTGAACACAGGCCTGCACCTACAACACATTACGCCGGTCCTGGCAAAGCTTTTTCAAGCTGTTACGAGTTTTTTACACAGCCATTCCCTTGAAAATGGACGGAAAATGGGAATGGCTGTGTCCAAATGGGCTGTTTGCCAAATCACTGAAACCCCAAATGGTCTCCATTAAAGTTTCTGGGTTCTTGGCTGAGTGAGTCCACTGTGGGTGGAGGTCATCTTTAAAAGCCCAGTGGAAATCTCCCCCACCCCCCCCACCCCATCCCCATGAGCCATCTTGGACCATCAGCCTGGGTGTGTGTTTTGTGGTGTGTGTGTGTGTGTGTGTGTGTGTGTGTGTGTGTGTGGGTGTGGGTGTGTGGGTGTGTGTGTGTGGGTGTGTGTGTTAAAGCTTTATTAGGCTTCAGTGGTGTTTGGACAGCCGGCAGACTAGTACTAATAGGACAGAATGATGCAGAGATGGACGGAGAGCCCCCTTGGACTCGGCTCCTCTTTCTCTCTCTCCATTACTTTCACCCTCTCACTCCATCGTTCCCTCGTTCTTTCGACCGTCCGCTGTCAGACTCAGGGCACTCTTCCCGCTCAAGCTTGGCCTGTCACACAGCCTCACAGTTGCTAATTTCTCTCATCTCTGGTGTTTTTTCCCCCCTCTGCTCCTTCTCCCGCTCCGTCTTTTCCCAGAGCACTTTGACCCAGCGGGGGAAGCTTTTAAGGCAATGATTACTCCTCTATGGTAATGTCCCCTTGTTTCTGTCCTCCTCTCTTTTCTTCCCCTTTGCTCCCCCCCCCCCTCTCCCCCCCCCTCTCCCTCTCTCTCCGTCTGGCTCGCTGTGTCGCTCTTCATTGGCAATGCAGGGCCCATTTTGCTCCAGCAGTTACAAAGGTGAGTGGGAACACGACCAGGGATTTGGCAGCTTGATTTACCCCCCCCCCCCAGTGCACACTCCCTTCTGCTCCCCAGGGTTGCAGATGGTCCGCTAGCTAGCACCCTGCTTACTGGAAATGGGGTTGTCGGAGCAACTCGAGCACAAGTAACACTAAAAGGGTTTCAATCTTTGTAAATCCACCGAAAGTCATATCTATTTGAATATGATTTTTTTCTTTCTGAAAAGGAAATTGCATCCATTAAGAAAGAAGTTTTCCAGAGCTTTTGAAGGTGAATACTGAGCGTGTGTGTGTGTGTGTGTGTGTGTGTGTGTCAGGTGCGTCAGGTGCGCTAGGCATAATTAGCAGTGAAAGCCCTGGTAGTGAGTCTAGGAGGACTACAAGGTGAGGCGGTTGTGCCACTAAGCGCCCAACAACTCTTCATTCTGCTCTGATAACTTTGCTATTAACAGACACTTTGAGGCGGCCTTCTGCCAGCACACAGCAGAGCCCTAGTTATTCTCATGCAGTCGATGGAGCGACCTTCACCTTGACCTTTAGCTCCTCAGTACACCTCTCATCCATCAAATATTCAAGCCACTCAAAACTATGAATATTTCAGCACTACAATCTAGAAACCAGACATCAGACAATCGACATGAAAAAAAATCATTTTCCATTTGCTCCACCACGCATTGATAATTCATACCTCCTTTTTTCCCCCCCCTCCTTTTTTTTTTGTCAATCTGCTCAACACCTGATTAGGGACCAAGGCTTGGTAGGCTCCGTGTCTTCCATGTTACTACGGTGATTTAGGGCCCCTGGCCCCTGAGATGGGTCCCTAATAGGGAGGAAACAGGGTGTGAAATTAGGGTTTTAGGATATCCTCTCTGGTGGGATTGAGTTTAATGATGACATGTCTATATAATTGGACCTGGTAGTCGTTTTTCAAAAAGGTTTGGCGGGTTTTTAAAATCCTACAAGTCATCATGGAGCAGTGTCTTTTCAATGCTCAATGATATTTTGAAGATTTTTTTACTTTCTGTCAATCAAACTAAGTAAATACATTCTTAATTTTCCATTTTGAATGCTAATGACTTGACCAGCACATTGCTTTCAATTTTTTCGTTTTTGTCCCAACGTCTGTTGTTGGTCAGCTAAATGAAGAGTAAACCTGTGCTTTACTAAAACGGTCCTGCTAATCCTTAGCCTGATGCTTCTAGGTTGTGTGGGGGTTATAACCCTCTCATAGCGTGCGTTGGGCCAGTTTCTGTGTGCCAATGGTCCTGACATTTCATGTTTAATGGTATTTGTGTCACGCTCTTTGCAGTCCCCACGGCTTGCGCTCACACGGTGCAAACACTGTGGGAACCTTGTTACTAGCGGGACTTGTTATTCTCCACTTCCCAAGAACACCTAGTCACCACGGATATTTCTCTCCTCTCCTCTTTCCATCCCCCTGTTCCAGTGTTTGCTTATGTCTCCTAAGGGCACGCATTCGTCTCAGGTCCTGTGTGTGTGTGTGTGTGTGTGTGTGTGTGTGTGCGTGTGTGTGACAACCACTGCTGTCCCACCGTTAGCTGTGCTGTTTAGCGAGATGCTCCCTGACACTGCCTTTGATGACCCTGCTTCTCGACCACCCCTAGATAAAGGCCAGCCCCAAAAATACACCCTGTCTAGCTGATCTAGAGCAAAGCCTCTGGTTCCAAAAGCCTCCCTGCTAAGCCGCCAGACAAGGATCCGATCCTGAATCAGTGCCTTGTAGAACAGTCTACCCCCCCTCAACCCCCCCCCTAGGCGGCATGCCGAGATTCATTTGTTGAACGGCTGGATGGCCCTCTCTCCCCACGGGCCACGTTGAGCAGCAGATCGCTGTCCGCTTCCATCTCTATCTCACTTAGAGGGAGTGGACGGAGCGGAGCGAAGGAGAAGAGAGGAGAGGAGAGCCACACTCGCTAGGAGGGGATTTGATGTTTCAGTGTGCCTTCTCCCGGCGTTATGCTTAAAATAGACAGTGTGTGTGCATGTATGGCTAAACTGGCTTATTTGTGTGTGTGCGTGTGCGTGTGCGTGTGTGTGTGTGTGCGCTCGTGTTGTTCCTGCATGTTCGCCCCTGCCGGAGCCGCTTCCCGGAGTGTGAGAGCATCAAAGCGGACAGTGGGCTGTATCAAAGTCTTAACCCCTCTGCATTAGTCATGACGTGTAAATAATCCAGACCTTGTGGGCCTTTGGCCCTGTGTATGCCTGCGTGTGTGTGTGTGTGTGTGTGTGTGTTTGTGTGTGTCTCCACGGAGAGCACGGGCTCCTAATCAGCAGGTTGTTAATAATACATCTACGGCCCCCCCCCCCCCTCCATCTCTCCATCTCTCTCCTTTTCCCTGTCAGTGATCACTGTCAGAGTCATCACGCTATAGGACTCAGACGAGGTCTGACCTTTCAGGGGCCAGGGTGCTCTATAAGATTCAGCTACAGTGTGTGTGTGTGCGTGCGTGCGTGTGTGTGTGTGTGTGAGAGAGGGAGAGAGAAGTGGATCGTGTCCGAGTGGGTTGCTAATGCACCAAACACTTGCCCGCTCCACTCTCCCTTCTCCCACATCACTCTCACCGCCGTGATACCACGTCTCCGTGACAACCCCTGGTGGGCAGCCTCGGCAGTAGACCGTCCCCTAATATCTGATTAGAATGCGACCCTCTAATACACACTCTTTACTCTCCCTCCCTCTCTCTTCTACCCCCGTCCCCCCGCCTCTGTTCTCTCTCTCTCTCTCTCTCTCTCTCTCTCTCTGTCCATTCTCTAGCCTCGCCTGCTTTCTCAGTTCATTCTCCTGTCCATTTCTCCTCCAGTGGCAGGTTCTTTTTGTCCGTCTTTGTCTCTCCCTGGCTCCATACCTCTCCACAGCTCACCACCCTCCTGTGAACCCCCTCCTTTTATCACGCGTTCCCCTTCCACTGTTTAGTCGTTCTGCCTGTCATTCCCTCCCTCCACTTCCAGGACTACATCTTTCTTTCTCTCGCTAACCCCCCCACCCCACTGTTTGCCTGTCGTTTTTCTTTCCCTTCCTTCCTTTCGTCTTTTTCTGTGTCTCCTGCTCCCCTCCTGGTGTGTCAGTTCAGATCAGTGTCCTGGGTCATGCTCGGGGCACTAAGCCTCTTGTTCGAACCTCCAAAAGGGTGTCTCCTGTCTCACTGACCCCGTGCTGACCAGCAGGCCTGCTCTCTGGCTGGGCCTGGCCGCTGGCTAGTACTGGACACACACTGTGGTGGTGGCACGGACAGCAGCCATCTTAGGTCCTGGTGATTCCCCCCCCCCCCTCGTTGGTTGTCTCTCGCGCCATCCATGTTTCACTTTGTTAATATCCTTTTTGTTTTTTTCCCTCTGTTTTGAATTATTTCCCTTTCTCTCACAATCTCTCTTTATTTCTGTCTCTCCTTCTCTGCACAATGTTGTCAGCTCTCTAAGCAGGGTTCTGTACTGTGTACACACACACACACACCCGTGTTATCATATCTGTTGTTTGTATGGGCAGGTTAAACCTGCAGTATGCACTGTAGCATATAGGAAGTGTGTCCTAAAGTGTGCTGTGTGTGGTCTGCAACCTGGGTCAGCTCCTTCCACCATGGTACTGCTACAGGTGCAACATAGCCTAAAATGTCTCACTTTCTGAATTTTTACTCCCTCCCCTCTTCCTGCTGCTCTCTCCCCCCTCCCTCCCTCCCTCCCTCTCTTCCTGCCTCCCTCTCTCTGTCTCCTCTCCTACCCCCATCCAGAGTGATGATATTCGAGGACAAGGCAAATGGAGCCACATCCAGCAGCTGTAAGCCTGATGGGCCCCCTCCCAAAAGAGACATCTCCAGCCTCCCCTAAGCCCCCGTACAGAAGACCTCCACAACCCACGGAGCCTCCAGGCCTCTAGGAGGAGCCAGTCCATCGTCATAACAGCCCCCACCTCACAACTACCAACAGAAACCCCTCCTAGTGCGTGTGTGCTTGGCCCCCACTAATCCTAAGGGACGTGTACATAGCCTTATCATGAGTCCCCTGGAGATGCCATGACAAACTCTAGCGTCCGGGAGAGGTGGACCTCCTTCTCGTCCTCATCCTCTTCCCCCTCCGTGAAGACCGCTTGTAACAGGAAGGAACCTCTTCTACTTCTATATATTTGCTGTGAGAAAAAAAAGAAAGAAGAAAAAGCTTAAAGGCAGATTCGCTTTTTTTATAACGAGTACATACGTGTTTATATTTATATGGATGATGATTATGATGAGAAAATATGTATTTTTAATTAGTGTCACATACTCGTAACCCTCCCGTTTTTGCGATAACTGTGGAATTGAAGTTGTTCTGTGAATAATATGATAACGAGCAGTGTTGTACCTGTGTGGGACCAGTTATTGAGAAGGTTTGCTCTGTGATTTTCCCTGAGTGTCCGTGTGTTCTGTGTGTAAGATTGACCCGCCCCGTCAGCAGTTGAAGTGCAGTTTGATTCTTAATGGTATTGATAGTCATGTTTTTTTTTTCTTCATGTTTGAAGTGTAGCGATAATAGTTGACACACCGATACATGTATTCTGCCTGAGTTTCAATGTAATTGTAGTGCAGAGTTATTTTTTTGTGGTTCAAGGATTAATGGGGGGGGGGGTGGAGAAAAAAAAAAACGGCTTGTTTGCGTGGACCCACTTTTAGTAAAAACCTAAATCCTTCCCAGCTTATTTTCCAGCCACTCACACCCCTTCCTTAGCAAATGTCCCAGTTATTGCTTTGGATTGGTTGTTTTCATTGTGTGCAAAGTTAGCATGCCGTTGATGACGAAAGCACAAGAAGACGACAAAAAAAAAAATAGAAAGAAAGAAAAAAAGCACATTCTTTTAACTAGATTAACGTTGTTTGGTTTTTTCTCACTCGTCTTTCTCTCTCTCTCTCTCTCTCACATGGATTCCCACCGCACTTGGATGGGTCATAGTCATAGTTCAGATCAGGTGCCTGAGATTATTAGGCCCTATTCCTACAGCGTAGTGTCAGGCTGGGTTGAGAACATGGTTATAAAACCTCCAATGGCCACAAGTTACCCAATCACTGGACCATGCTTTCGTGGATGGAAGCTGTTATCAGAGTTCAGTTCACGATGGATCTGATATGGTAAATTTTTTATAATTAATTATTTTAAGTCAAAAAGCTGCAAGGGACTTATATGCCCAGAGAATGACTTCAATATAACTCTGCCCATTCTATTATATTTTTTTTTACTAAAGCACTAGCAAATGTAATCCTACAGCTTTATACATTATGGTCAGGTTTAGCTGTGTCTTAAAGGAAGTTGGTGTTGGCTTTGGAAACATTGCACATCAGGTCAATTTAGCTAGTACATTTCTTGGTTATCGATTGGCCAAATCTGACACAGTGGAACTAATTAGATTGTCATATATTTTTCATATATACTTGACATAAAAACAACAAACCTCACCTGATAGTCACTCCAGGTTTACACAAATGTGCAAGTTTTGAGGCTATTTAAACAAATGGTTTAAACACAGTTAATGAACGTATAGTCTCTTCAAATCATGTGGAATTGGGGCTTAGAGCACAAACAACAAAATTGAAGGTATAATAGTGCCAAGTGCCTAAACATGGAAACTGAAAAAGGCACACAAAATATGGTCGGAGGGAGGAGAGTACACAGAGTTCAATTTTAAGAATCCTTTTTAGCTTACTCCCACCTTAACTTCATGAAATCATGTGTAACATTCTGCCCTTTTGGAAGATTATTTTTTTATGCCGTTTTGTTTGAATTTTCAAAACAGTTTGTGCTAGATGTTTCTTTTTAGGGTTTATCCCAGACAGCTAACTGGACAAAGTGGGACTTTCAGTGCGTACATTAAGTGATGTTTTTAGATAGCATAGCAAGGTAGCAATGTTTCTTTGTATCAGCAGTTTATAATTTCCTATGGTCCTTCCTTCTGATCTTATTGTTGTTGGATCGGTCCTTCACTACAAATGTTTTGCTTATTCTCGTTGGGTCGGAGTTTCCATTTGCTGAATTCCTTTTTTATTTTGGTGTGGGTTTTTTTGTTGTTAATTTTGTTTTTGACAGGGTTTCTTTCGACCATTGCTGTTTTGTTTTTGTTTTTTTTTTAGTTTTCTTTTTACATGTTCTTGCTCACCTCCCCAGCAGGTCTAATACCTATCCACACATTGAGTCTTATCGAATATGTGACGAGAAGTGCACAAAGGCAAATGACAATAGAGTCATTTGATAGAACTGAACTCACCTGTTGGTTGTAATGTGTGTTGTCTTCCTCTGCTCATTTAGTTAGTGCTTGGCCTCTTATTTTGTTATGTCCCATTAATCCTCCAGCAGCAGTTTCTTTGGCAGACCCGTTTCATTACCTTGGTGGGTTCTGTCATTTGTGCCTCACGGTATGGTTTTATTTGTTTTTGTTTTTAAAAAAACAAACAAAAAAAATCTCCTCTAACATAAAAATGGACTATCTAATAGTAGCTGTAGCATTTTAATTTATTACATTTAAATGTCATCCATTTTATCCCTGGTGAAATAAAGATTTTTTGATTTAACCATCATTAAGATTCAAATTTTATTTGGTTCTCTTTCCAACACTGAAGGAATAAATATTATGTTCTGTTATAATGGCTTTCTTTCCTTTTAATTATTGATGTTTGTGATTTCCAATGTAATAGAGTGTACTCAAAGGCCAGAAATCAATAAACTACATTTACAACACAATGCATAAACATCCACTAAAACACACCTGAACCATACTATGAGGTATCTACATGGTACGGCTAGCTTGCATGTGGACAGCATACCATACATTAATAATGGTTCTGTGTTCTTAGTCTTAAGTGTGTAATAAAAGCCTCAACAGTCCAAGGCTTTCCAGTAATTTGCATGGAGGAAGCATTAGTTGCAGACTAGGTACTAACACCAAGGTATTCAACTCAGATATGCATGGCCTGTAGTGGAATACACTGTGGCTGCAGTGTTCCTGGCAGTAATCTTTTAACGTGTACACCAGATTTGGACAGCGAACCCTCAGGCAGGGGAAGCTTTCATTAGAGAGTGAGAGAGAGGAAGAGATCATGTATTAAACATCATGGTAGATAGACCTACTGTAGTACTAGGCCACCTGCAACGACAATCACAAGGATGCAAACATACATTTGTAGCTTGTTTGACTTGTGATCACAGAATCTTGTGCAGATAGGGATGTCTTCAATTTTTTTTTTTTTTTTTATATTTTGATACTGTAGTTATTGTAAATGGAGCAGATACTTGGTTCCCAATATAAAGTAGTGGTTTTCTTCCTAACCATGCATGTCTTCCTAATCACAGCCTTTTGAAAGTGTCAGTCAGTACCTCACAGTAGTTATGCCTAGTTACTTCACTCACATCTCAGTACCACATCGCTAAGTGCCCAGTAGGTGTATTTATGTCTCTAGCACTGTGGCTCAACGTGTTATTAAAGTGTCCAGACAGACCGGCTGTGCTGTGTGCAGCGGCCCTCTTTTTTAGTGAAGGTTGTCACAAGGTGATACGCAAAAGACGGTTGCTAAGGTACCGACCCAAAGCAGTCATTGAAAACGAAAAAATACTTCACTGTTAAACAAAAAAAATAAGCTGTTTCTTTGACTGAGTAGATTAGTATTATTTTCTGTTCTTCAAAGTAATCTGTTGGGTTAGTCATCAACCATCAGGGTTAGTAAAATAGAAATCTTTTAAATCTCTCAACATCCATTTACTTGCATTTGCTCATTATTTCTTATATTTCAGTGGGGCAATCATGTTACTTTCTACATTTTTTATTTATTGTTTAAGTGGTTGAGCAGAGTAGATAGAGAACTTAGAGACAGTAAAGATAAGCAATACGAATGGGAAAGATGTCCTGATCCTAACAAGCACTCTAACGAGTCCAGTGGGATTATAATTAGCACTCCAGTAATTAAAATGTTCCATAAAACATGTAACTGCCAGAGGCTAGCCCATGAAGAAAGTCTTTACTTTTTCTTCTTGAGTACATGGCTGGTGTTTTATATTCAGATACAAAATATGTTCAACTCATGGTGACAGCCATTCACAGGCCCCAGTTAGATGCCATCTGAAAACATCTCTGTACTTTCACACTTTCATCCTGATCCTCTGTCTGCAATGGAGATGTAAAAGTGTCTGCTTTACCGAACATCCAAGATCTCTAAAAACATTAAATCGGTCTCCATTTAGATTATTGCTATGAATAGGTCCAATATAAAGTACCACCCTGCTCAAAGTGAGTGTTTATTTTGTTGTATCTTTTTTGTATAGATTTCTGTCTATAAATAGCAGATTAAAAACGTTTCAAGCACCCCTAAAACATCACTGCCTCTCTGTAAGTCTGGCTGGCAGCTGGTGTAGTCATTTTGCCTTGTGGCTGGTGCCCTACTGTGTGATGTTCATACAACACAAAGGCTTTTTTTTTCATCAGTCCTCCCTCCTTTTTCCATCCTGCACCTTTCATCCCTTTTTCTCATTCAATGTTGTCTTTCGCTGTCAGTAACCCAGGGTTTGATAATCCATCTATTGGTTCCAAAAACAACATTGATCATGTGTGCAGTGTGCGAAGAAAACGTGATTGGATAGTGTTTCTTTCACATAGACGTTGCCACAAACTCATAGTTAGTTATTTCGATCATTGATTTGGAATTTGCTACCGCAGTCGTTGACTGCGACGGCAGAGTAATATTGCCTGTGCCACCCTTGGAATAGGAAATCATACATCATTTGAAAAAATCACCTAATTTTGGACTCCCAAAGACGTGACAGATTCAGGGTTAATCCAACGTATTTCTTTTCTGTTTTATTAGGTTATCATGATGTCTCCCCAGCCCGTTTCACGTCGCTTTCACTGTCCTACTAGCACTATGCTGCGGAGTGATGACCGAGACCCTGAATCACACTATTCCACTATCTTGGACTTAATCATACTATCGTTGAAAGACTAAATAGTCAATAATGATCACTAAGAATGTAATGTAATTACAACTGATTAATGTACCATCTGAATGTTTGCTCGTACAGCTCCCGGAATTCTGAGCGTGAACATTTTAGTCCAGCTTTTAATCGATCTTGATTGGCCGGCTGACAAAAAATTACATTGACGAGCGCCGCGCTTTTGGCTTCTTTAAAATAATGCACAGCTGTTCAGAAACGAGTAGGTTATTTACCAAACCGTGGTGTGAACTAGCCGTTTGAACCTGTACTTGTTCTATAGACAAGTTCGCAAAATCTAGCATGTAAGCTAAAAAGGATTTTAAAAATAATAATACATAATTCTTGTTAATTTTAGGGGTGCTGAGTGGGAATTTAGGTGTGCTTGAGCACCCATAAAATGGGTCTTAAATCGCCGATGGGCTAATCTCTGTTACTTTGGCCTTTATTCTGTCCATTTTGATCCTCTCCCTCCTACCAGAAGACACTTATTCTCCGTAAATATATCGCCATCTACTGGTATTACGCAAAAACACTTTAAAAATAATACATTCCATGCACATTCTCTGTTGTGAGCTAGAAAACTAGGCCAAAGGGGACCATTGTGCCCAACTCTTGTGCAAACTAATTCAACTGAAACAATGTAAATCGGAAGGCGTCTGTTTTTCTAAATCAGGTGGCGCAGTCTACTTACCCGTCTAATGTAGACCTATGTCACTATTTGCCATAAAGGTTGTCAAAAGTTTGGGCACACATCCCTGCCATTTAGAAATATCAGTTACTCAATATAGCAATTTTTTTTTTAATTTAAGTGCAATTTAAGTCATTTTAGGCAGTCTAGTCTAATTCTAGGGCTTAAAAAAACTTTTACTTAGAAAATGGAAATATTGAACCCGGAAGTGTTTGTATTTTCGTTGCCTCCCAGTTTTCTTGCATTCGCAGGCAAGTCAGAAGCTCCGTCTGCCCGCAGCAGCTAGCTTCTCTGCAAGGCCACTGCGGGAAGATGGCGACGGAGAAACAGAAACATGAAGGCAGAGTTAAAATTGGACATTATATTCTCGGTGACACACTTGGAGTTGGTACATTTGGAAAAGTTAAAGGTAATTGTCATGTCGTTTCTTTTTACGCATTGCCTCAACTCAGCCTCAAAAGATGCAAGAGATAACAGCTAACATTAGCCAGCTCAGATAAGCGGCGAACGCTAACGTTGGATAGGAGGATCATTGCTAACCTTGCGTGTAGCCATCACTTGTTGACCAGCACGTTAGAGAGGGTAGAATCTTCACTTAGTACCCAAATTGTGCTTGAATGAATGATGGGTATTCATCCAATACACTGAACAGTTTGATAGACCCAGCGAAACTAAATGGGGACTTGTTGGAAACACCGCTGTTGATTTGGATTGGCTTATTTAGTTGCAACGCAGTTGACAGTTTGTATGCACAGACATCACTTGAAAGGCCAACCAACCACCAGGAAGCAAGGATTTAGGCTTGGCCCGTGCCTTTACAACCCTCAGTCTGTGCTTAGTGACCAAATGGAATAACTTGAGCAGTATGATTGTGGAAAACCAAGGAAATAGCCACACGCACAATAGTATTATTAATACTGTCTTATTTCACTTTCACGCAGCAGGATATTGACTTGTCACTCTGAGACCTTACAGTTAATAAGAGTTGTTTGTACCGAAAAACTCCCGACCACACACGTCATAAACGTGTTTTGATTCAGCAGCTCAGCTTAGTTTAGAGATCTGCCGGATGATCTTTATATCCTGCACACTATTAGTCACAGCGGTTTACTTTGGAATGTAGTTTATGCTTCTTGGATTGATTCTCTGGTCGTACTCCTGTATCATTTCAATTATCTGTAAACTTTCTCTCGATAACTTAGAATACAGTGTATTGGCATCCGTAATGTGTCAGTATCTTTTTCCTCGATGTGCCTTTTTAAATGTTGTTTTTGAGCATGTTTTGTTTCAAGTGAAATATGTATTGGCACCCAGGCAGCCACTAATCATTTACTCGTTCTCCGTCCCTTAAAATTTTATCCCGTCGGCATTCTGCTCTTCTCCCAGCACGGACTTGACTCTCTTCCGTTCTAACACACTGCATATGATTTACTCAATGAGTCATAACGTTCTAGATTGCTTGGTCAATAGGCCTCCCACCTTACTCCCGGGGGGGGGGGGGGGGGGGGGGGG
>JAVQIZ010099284.1:0-15689 GCA_036023535.2 Galaxias brevipinnis | reverse complement strand
ACACACACACACACACACACACACACACACACACACACACACACACACACACACACACACACACACACACACACACACACACAAAGAAAGGGTAACCCTATACAACTGTATATACAAAGACAAAGCTAAAACAAACAAATAACTCAGGGGGTGAGTTCAAAAAACCCCCAAAAGGTAGAGATTCAGGTTCAAAGCTCATCTGCACTTTTAACTAAACAAAACATGAAACTTATAGCTTGTTATTAACTGTGCTGCGCCGGTTTCTATTGGTATGCGGAGTTCATCATAGAGATCAACGCCTTACAGCTATATTACAGTACAGAAACAGAGGTTCCAAAGTTCAAAAATATAAGTGAGTCACATGTCAAACTTGAGGTTAACCTTGTCTATGACAAATAGTGGACTTTTTTAACTGCTCAGAAAAACAAAAACATGGTAACGGTTTACTTACGCAACACACATTTCTCACTCATTAACCTGTACAGAGACAGGACAGTTCAAAATAAATACTGTTAAATATGTTGGTCAATCCTCCACTCCTCTACTATAAAGCTCTCTGAGACATACATGCAATAACAGTCTATTCAAGAAATTGATTAGAAAAATGCAAGTAACCAATAAAAAAAATCAGATTTGAAGTCTGACAGGGAGTGTAAACGGCAATATTTAAAAACATTTTGTAGCTGAAATGTAGCCAAACCTTTTTTGACCTTGTCAATACATAGTACTGCATACGGATCGGTACACTGTTAGTCTGTGTACTGGAGGTCTAAATCTACAGTGCCGTCTGTCACCACCAGCCTCAGTCTCTTGGGCTTTCGGTCAGACGGGGGGACACTCATGGTGTGGGAGGACGGAACCGCCCCATAGGGTGAAGGTGGCGGGTGGTCTCCAGACGGGCACTGTGGCTGGGGGTCTCTCCGACACTGTTCGTCCTGGCTTTTGAGCCCTGAAAAGCCAGCCACAGAGAAAGAGGGCGAGTTTGAGACCTGGGGGCCGCAGGGTTCAAGGACCAGCCTTCCCTGGGTGCCTGAGGGCTCCATCAGACAGTGGTAGGTATAGTTGGTTGCTCCACCTAACCCGGGATAAGGAAAACCCTCCCCACCATCTCTGGGCCCTAGGCCCAGCGTCACGGAGTGGTCTCCCGTAAAGTTGACTACATAAGGAGGACCTTGATAACCATAAGAGAATGAGGGAGGTAAGGAGGAGGACGGGTTCTTGTTTGCTGGCGCCGGCGTACCAGGAGGAGAGGGGTTTACTAGATGGGGGCTGTTATGCTGAGACACCGAGGGGGAGAGGGATGAGCCATAAGTAAAATCAAAAGGGTCGTGTTGAGCATAGCACAGCCGCTCTTTGCAAGAAGGGGATGCGCATGACTTGTCTTGGGTCATGTCTTTGCCTTGAGGTGTCCCACATCTCTCAGGTACTTGGCAAGGGAAGTAAAATGGTTTTGGGATATTTGAAACATTATTGTTTGTAAAGCTTTCTGTGCTCTGTGGTTTGTCAAAAGACATCTTGCTTTTACCTAATAAAAGGGAGCGGACATTGCCATCATGAAGATTTTGACCAGATAAACTAAGATGGTCTTTGTCTTTTCCCAGACTGAATCTGTGACCTACAGTACTACTTTTAATGTATTCGGAGTTTGAACTTGAACATTTCTGATTCTGCTGCGTCTCATAGTGACCACGGTGCCTAAATTTCGAACTCAGGGCTTTCGGTGTCACATTGGCAATGCCACCACCCAAACTGTCTTTACAAGGTGCACTGCTCAAATCCTGATTTGGTTTTCCTCCTTGATATTTCAGCACTTTTTGTATCACGCTCGAGGTTTTGTCCTGGTTATTAAAAAAAGACTCTGAGGGACTTGGATTCATCACAGTGAAAAGATTGGACTTATTTGCCACTTGAGGTGATTGAACAGACTTAGCGGAGCAATGCTGAAATCCTCCTCTGGATGGGTTTGGTGGGCAGGAGGAAAAAGGTTGAGATTTTGTGGGAAAGATCATACGATGGAAAGGCCCCTGAGTTTTAAGCTGAGACTGGCTCTTGGATTGTCTGCTGCCTGAATTTGAATTGGTGCTCTGTTGGAAAGGAGGACCTACACAACTCTGCGCATGGGAGCTAATAGGTAAAGTGATTCCACTTGCTGACAGAGACTTGTTTACCACAGGCTGCATTTTAAAATCTTCCTTTTGCACCCTAAAACAAGGATTCTTAAATAGAAATCTGTCCATGGCTGTTCCCTCATTCACAGGCATACAAAACTGCGAATTGGCCAGGGGCTTGTCTTTCGGCTGTGTAATGAGGGTTCCCTCTAAAGGAGGAGAGTCATTTTTGGTTGAAATCAGACTGGGAAAAAACTGCAAGACCTCACTGCTGAAATTACTTCCTGGACTAGGGGGGCCGAGGTATGGCGTTTCTGTGTTCCAGGCATCAGAAGGGCTGTGGGAAAGGGGACTAGTGAAGGGATCTGCGCAGGGTTCCAATGGACAGAAGTCTGATGAGGGACTTGGGAGAATATTCTGTGTATGGTAGTAGCCCTCAAAATTAAGACCTTGGAAGTCCAAAAGATCCTCACAGCAATTGGTGAAGCTGGGCTCTGTGGAAAGCATCTCCTCCGGGGAAGTAAACGGTGGAGACTGAGGTGGAATAACAGAGGAAGAAGCACTGGAGTAAGGGTTCTTTTCTAGAGCCTGAGAAGCACACAGTCCCTCAGAGAGTTTTGAGAGACTGTTGTCTATCTGCTGAAGGCTATGACTCAGACAAGTAGTAGCTGTTGTTGTTTCTACAGTCTCACTTTTGGATGTCCTTTCTGTAACATGCCTCGATTTTCTCCCTCTGCTGCTTGGGTCTGGGAAGGCCTGGTCCATTATCTCTTCAGAAGCAGCGCCTACAGCACAATCTTTGTCTTCATTTTGATTTGAATAGAGGGACAACGGCGAGAGAGATAAAGAAAAGGTTTGGGAGTCGGAATTCAGGGGACCCGGAGCACCAATGAGAGCACTGCATTTTCTGAGTTGCTGACATGAAGATGGCAACTCTTCTTTGGGATTGAGGAAACACACAGACATTTTACCACGCCTCTCTGGACCAGGACCTACAGGTACTGTCTCAGACTCTGTCTCTTCTCCATTTGAGCTGTCCAATACCCAAACATCCTCTACTTGCCTGCGCAGTCTAATTTTTGGCAAGGGCTGATCATAAGGTTCCAATTTAAATTCAAAGTCCTTTCCAAAATGATCATCTTCTGCTTTTAATTGAAGTTGCTTTTGCAATGCCTCACGTGTAAAACATCCTTTTGTCCCAAAAGTAGGAGTTACAACCTTTGCCTTTGTGTCTCCACCCACAGATGTTGCAACAGACCGTGTATGACCCTGAGCTTGAGGCTGCCTTCCTTGAATAATAACCCCCTTATCCAGCATTCCAAACATGTTGAGAGAACTACTGCGTCGACCAACTTCTACCTTTATGTCTTTGTCCTTGCTTAAGTTAGGGCCAAATGCTAAAGATTTTCTCCTGCTCCTTAACCTTTGACCTCTCTTTCTGAAAAGAGGAAATCTTCCAGGCCTACCTTTGGACTTAACAACATCATGCACATTGGCATTACTGTCCACATCGCTCTGAGCTGCTTCCATCTGCAGGTTCAAAATAGAGACAGAATCTAAGATAGCCCTGAACGGTTCACATGAATCACCTTTCTCCGTTGTAATACCTAAAGCCTCGCAACCCTCATTGTTCTGCAACTCCCACACCTTTCCTCTTTTCCTTTTAAAACGGATTTTGAGGTTGAGACACTGTTCTTTCTCCTCCTTAATGGAGACTTGAGGGCTGAGTGAGTTTACAACTTCCTCATTCATCTCCCTAGATGGCTCTACTTCAGTATGTTTAGGAATATGACCAGGCCTCGCCTCATGTCCTTCCTCATAAGGAAAATCATCATTCAGTGTCCCTTCTTTGCTGTCACCAGGCTCAACATATTTATTTTGGTTCACTGTTCTATGTCTGGCTTTCCTAAGCAAATATCTTTTATTTTTAACATGTTGACTCAAATTTATTCTGGAGTGCAACAACTTGCCACGAGTATTTTGTTCTTTTTTGCAGGATGTATTCTCAGATAAGACCTCCTGCTCAGTAACACTCTTATTCAAGCACACAACAAAATCCTCTTCCTCTTCAAAGGCCCGTTTAGTCTCACCTGGAAACATAGTGTTTTCTATACTTTGCTGTGGTGTAGGTTTGAGTTCTGCTGGCTCCTTAGGGGCCACCTCAGACACAGTCGAATGAAGACTCAGCTCGGAGTCCATTTCCAAAGAACTTCTGAACATGCGCTTTTTCAGAGGTATGTTGGACTGGATGTTTGGACTGAGATCTACATTCAGGTTTACCACATCTTTTGCAGTGGTGATTGACTCTTTATAAGACAGTACAATGTCAGTGTTTGCTGTGGCTACATTACAATTATCTGGTGGTGAGGATATCTGCAAAGTGCCCTGTTCTAACCCACCCCTCTCAGTCTTTAAGTCTAGACCGCTAACTTCAATTTTGTTAAACCGCGAACCTCGTGGCCTTCCCCTCCTTCGTTTTATGGTATTACTCACCTGCACTGTTTGAAGTGACCCGTCTTTCTGAATTTCAGATTGCTCTTTTGGAGCTTGTTTTTCAGTACTATCACTTTGAATAACTCTGGCATGTGTTACTTCTTTAAGAGCTGAGCCAAAAATATCTTTTTCTATATTACTTCCCTCTGATAACTTTTCGCCATCCCCTTGTGCTGTCTTACAAACATCCAAAAGTACAACTCTGGCTCGTTTTAAAAAAACATCCCCCTTATCATTAATAACAGATTTGTTGCGCTCATTCTCTTTTAAGACTTCGCTGTCCTGAATGTCTTGCTTCTCTTTAGTTTCTGATATGTTACCTTCAATGAGTTCAATAACCAGGTCCTCCTTTTCCTTCACTGCCACATTATTCTCATCCGCACTTGTTATAGTGTTTGCTATTCCTGGTGGTTTTTGAACTCCTTCCTTACATCTAAAGTGGATTTTCTCATCACTGCAACTAATGTGCTTCTGTCCAATTTCTGTGATTCTCTTATGCTTTGCATTTTTCCTCATTTCAACAGCTCTCTGACTTCTGCATTTAACAATTGAGGCAGATTGTACAATATTAATCTCTTTTTCCCCAAGAATTGGAGAGGTTACCATATTAAGAATTTCTTCCTCACCTAGGTCTACAACACTCTGCTTCTCTCCTTTTTGAATGTTACCCTGTTTCCCCACACAGGAAGTCTGTATTTCAATAACCTTGCAAGGTTCCTCTTCTTCAACATGCAATACATCAACAATAGGCTTGTGTGCCTCTCGCTTCCCTAAGTCAACTTTGTCCGCAGCTTTAAAATACATTTCCTTCACCCCCTTCTTACCTTCAGCTGTTGAGACATTTAGGGTTCCCCCCTGCTTCTGCTGAGACCTAGACACTCTGGGTTCTGCTTGAGCTTTCTGAGCTACTGATCCAGTCTGCTGCTTTGTCTGCATTGGCATGCTGTCGCCGGCTCCTACCATCACCTTTCCTTGATCTCCTTTACAGACCCTTTCAGCTTCTTTACTTTCTGGCACAGCTAATCTTATCAAGCTTACGGTAAGGTATTTTTTTAGTTCAGTTGGAAGGGGAGCACCTTCGTATCTTCTAAATTCATTGGTGGCACTTTCAGAAACATTGATAAGTTTGTCTGTGTGTTTCCTTAATAGTTTTCGGGCAGGCAAATGCATTTCAGCTTCTTCAGCCACTGGCTTGGTTTTATTTACAGCCACTGGCTTGGTGGCCACCGGTTTTGGATGTTCTGTGGGCAGAAGTATTTGATGTTCAGAAGCAACAACTTCTGCACATTCCACTGTGTTATGTGTTACCGCCTCCTGCTTCGAGTTTTCCGCAGCTATAGGATTGTGATCGTCTTTCAGAAAAGTTTTCTGAGCTTCTCCACAAGCTAAACCAATGCCAGTGTGCTGACTCTTAGTGACTAGGTGGCTTTCTCGATCAGTGTATGACCTGTTTCTCACATAGGATACACTGTTGTTGCACCTGATGTCATCTCCAATTGTTATACAATAATTGCTGTAACCACCTTTGACCAATTTGTCTGGTTGTAATGCGTTGGCACTGTTGCCTGTGCCAAGCTCACCAACAGTATTGTTTTCACTTGTAATCGTGCGACGTGTTGACACAGTTTTTTCAATGGTCCGGGTTTTCGAAGACATATTGGCGAGCACAGACCCTCTGCCCATCACTGTCACTGACTTCCCACCTAGACTCTCCCCACTTTCTGGGGGTCCTCCTTTTTCTTGCAAAGACCACGAAGAGTGCAGAGTGAAAGGTCTTAGGTTCACTTCACTAGACTTACTACTCAAAGAGTCGCTGCTGTTCTCCTTTTCCTCTTTAGCTTGTCTGTTTGTCCGTGACAGTTCGGTTATTTGCTTGTCCGTGGGCTGCACATTTTCCAGTAGTTGGAGCAGGGCCCTCTCTTTGCTTGATGGGTTCTTACAGCGTAGCAGGAAGTCCACAGAGTGGCGCCGTACTCTGATCTTGATGTCCCTCAACACAACTTCTGACACGAGGGGGATCGTCAGCAGGGGCTTGACTAAGGAGGCCCTTTCTTGTTGCCGTCCTGATCTTCTGTGCTGCTCTAGTCTCCACCTCCTTGTCTGGGTCAATTTTCGGTTCAATATGAGAGCATTTCTCTTCATCTGCTGGGTAAAAGAATTCCTTGAAGGGATGACTGGAAACAGAAAAAAAAAATTGAGTAAAGATCAGTTTTTATCAGTTTAAATTAAACTAATGAAACAGTTGAGTTTTGAAAATCAACACAGAAAATAAGCTCCGTTCTCAAAATTCTCAATGTTTTTAAAGGAGTGGAACAGTAAAAGCAATACTTTAAGGAATTACTCTGTTTATTAAAACTATGAGCAACCCTACTAATAGTATCAAACTATTCCATTTATTTATTGACAAGCATGCCCACAGCATGAGGATACCCACATCACAAATTTGGGTTAAGTTCCCAACTTACTCAGTTTGTATAGAGCACAATTAAACTACACACTCACAACATATCACAGAAAGAACTGTATAATTTGATCAAAGAAATATGATTTTTCAAATTAAATTATAAAGGCAGGAGTGTGTGTGTGTGTGTGTGTGTGTGTGTGTGTGTGTGTGTGTGTATGTATGTATGTATGTAAGTAACTCGATTTTAGTGATGACCTGGCAATATATGAAGTTGAAATTGGGCAGGTGTATTGCTCAGGGATCAAGAATGTGCAATCGACTGTGAAGTTGTTTAGGTCTCTGTATGTATGTAACAGGGCTGTGCGATATGACGATATGTATCGTTTGACAAAAGGAAAACATTTATTGTTGTATATAATGCTCTATCGTTTATTTCATTGTGTCACAAATCACACTTGCTTCAAATGTTTGTCATTTGGACGACGCTTTGTGTTTTCACACGGCACAGATGCATGCAGGAAACAAAAAAAACTGTTGAGTGCTCAAACAAACCCCAGACTCAAGAAGTTACAACAGGCTTTTGCATGTGGCACACCAAACGTCAAAGAGTCGTGCAAATGGAAGTTATATAACGAGTGCCATTACAAAGTACATCTGCATATATATGGCCCACGTACACGGTCGAGAAATACGTGTTTCGTGATTTGGCAATACCAGGCAAACATTTTTAAGCATTTTTGCCAAATATCTATTTTGTTTGGGGCAGTTTACTTGTTTTCATATAATGCCATAATTCAAACTTGGAGGGTTTTGTTTACTAGTTATATTTTATATATTTATATTGTGAGCCTTATTTACCTGCTTTAGATTAAACCTGCAAGTGTTCCATGTTTACATTTGGTGTTTTACAACCTAATAAATGTTATGCCTGTATTCACTCCCATTGTACTGTGAAAACAAGTATTATATGTACGGTTTTGACAATTTTTTTTTAATAATTTTTTTCAAAACTCACACAGGCCTATATTTATATTGTTTGAAACTATAGTTGAAAGGTGTTGAAAATCTTCAACTGAAGATTGAATTTTGAACTTGAATTTAGTTTTCTAGTAAAATTGTTATATATTAATATTTAGTTATTTGGAAATTTGCAAACAGTTTGAAATAAAAGAAAAATAATCAAATGAGTAAGTACCTTTTATTCAAGTAAAGTATATAATGCAAAACGTAATAAGAAATAGGCCTTTCCATATGTTAATTTTATATAAACTATTTATTCATTGAATTTACAGAAAATATGTATCGTTATCAGGATATGAAGTGACCTATATCGGGACATAAGATTTTGGTCATATCGCACAGCCCTCAAAGTGCTGGGCGAATGGCCCAAAATTGATATCACAATATTTTGGGGGAAAATATCAATATAACTCAATAATTCATAAAACAAAAAAACCTATGTAACGTTAGATGATGTATAAAACAGACTAAGACCACCTTTATTTAAATAGTAAACGAGAACATCTATTGCAAAGAATTATATTACCATCAGAATAAATGTAACCCTTTCAAGCATACTATTCGAAGCATCAAAAATAACAAACCTAACGACTTTACCAGGGGTGGGGACCTTTTTTCTATAAACAGCCATTGGTATATTTACTACATCCATCGGGGGGCCACACAAAAAGACAAACATGAATGTATTTTCTTTTAATGCTGGCTTATGTTACAACATGAAGACGCCAGGGTGCAGCCATTTTTAAACAAAAGGCTCATCGGTGGCTCTCTAATCTCAGTCCAACTGCCAACGAATATGACTGATCATATAAACAGAACAATGAGAGGGTACTGTATGAAGGTGACATTTTTCAGATGTATTGCTCAGGACACAAGAATTAGCATAGTCGACTCTGAAGTTGTTTGGATGAGTGGTTCCCGATCTATAAATATAAATATAAACGCTATTGGCATCCACCTCAACGCCGCCATGTTGAGCTGCAAGTGTTGACCACTAGATGGGGTCAACCACACCCCACATATAACCCAGGTGCAGCCTCTACTAATTCTCTTCCTTTTCACGATTCCAACAAAATAAATCCTGTGCTGAGACAAGTATACGTGCATTGATTGTTGTCTTTTCTAATGTCACGCAAGTTATGTACACAGTGTATAACTGTATAAAATAGTAATTTACAGTCAAAGGTCAATAGTTATGTTGTATCATGTTCTTTTGGGTCAAGATACTGTATTTTCCGGTACCAGAGGGCGTAGAGACTCGAGGTTAGTATCCACGTGTGCATGTGGACCCGGTGTTTAGTTCTATGAGGGTTGTTCACCAATTGAATGGGAACTGCACAAGTTTAATTAAATTACACTAGTGTGGATAGATTTCTGAAAAATTACAATGTGCTTGTTGCTGAACAAAATATCATGGATGATTCTTTTTCAGATTGTCATTCTTTTTCAGTCATTGTCAAAATATTAAGCACAAATTAAAAACAATTCCTGATCTAGCTGAAAACTACGCCCATACAGCTGCATGAGAATATAATCATACCTGAGTGCGATCCAGGTTTTTGATGGCAGTGTCCCTTCTCCTTGCTGAGACCAAGATGTCGTTCTCTCAGACGATACTTCTGGCCAACAATGTCTGTTGTTTCATCACAATCAGGCTGTTTACCGCAGAGTCTAAAGTGGCCCTCTCCCTTCCTAAAAAAAATTACAATGCAAAATAAAAAATTCATAAATAATCAATTCTATATATGAAAAAATTATCAGTAACCAAACAAAGCTGTGTTTGCTGGCCAACAGCATATCAAGTGATGGTTAGGCTAAACAAAGAACTTGTACGACCTCTGGATTCCCCCAATTACCTCTCACAGGTGCAGCATTCACACATTTCATTGCCTTCACCAAAAAAGCTATCCCCATAGTAACAGGTTATCTCTTCCCCAGGTGAAATAGGTCGCACCACTTCCACACAGGCACCATTCTTCTCACCGGGGACAAACTGGGGACAGGAAAGAAAAAGAGGTGACATCACTCACCCAGGGAAATGTGAACCCAGTAAAAAAAATTATAATAAAAAAAATGTTTTATTTTGTGTGCTTCAAAAACAAAAGTATAACGTTAAGAATAATTTTGATTAATGCCAAAAAAAAAGGATTGTTACCTTGCAGTTAGGTCTGCAGTCTTCAACCAAGAAAGAAGGGAAATAAACAGAAATCGTGTTAGGGGAAAAGTTAGATACAACTAAAGAACTACTGTGACTTCTACCATTAATTACAAGCAACAAACAATACAGTGGTCCGATGAGCTCTTCGACTATTAAGGCCAAAACTTAATGTGCAGTGCTCACTACAACTACAACTTCATAATTTGTTTTACAGCAAAATTGCTAAGACACTGACCACCTTTTTATTACAATGATAAAAGAAGGGAACAGCATTTTGCCTTTTTCCCTCGAGAGCACCGTACAACCAATGTGTAAATCCCAATAGCAGATGGTGTGTGGGTGTATTTGTGAGTGGGTGTGGGTGCATGTGTACGGCAGTCGAATAGCTGGGTTTTATAGATTACCATGGTTTATGAAAGCTGCAGGTCCAAGCCACAGCTGCGCACAGCGTTTGCGGGTAGAGTACATCACACTGAAGTCATTCACCCCTGCCCTCAGCACGGCACTGTCTGCCGGACTCAACTCCGCTATACAGCCCAGCAGAACTTCCACCCGTTCACCAACAAACCTATACATTTAAAGTATTATCAGTCAGTGATCAAATATCATGCAAAAAATGGCACAAGTTAAACATTATCAAACAATAGGTTCTCAATGAATAACATTAACTTAATTACCAGTGCTTTGTTGAAGTTATCTTGGCACCGTTGGTCTCGGAAGAGTATCTGACACAAGACTCAATTTTAACACCACTGTCCAAAAGAAAGGCGCTGAGGTAGCGGTACACCTTAGGAAGGAGACATCTTGGCTAGTTAGACGACAGGCAATGCTTTGTACACAGTACAAGCAGGTTCACTACCCGATCCAAACAGACAAAAATAGAACTCTTAAAAAACGTCAAGATGCAGTAAAAATCTTTTGAGGCAATGCAAAATTATTATTATTTTTTTAAATAATAATAATATTAACACAACATAGACTTATTTCTCAGTGCATCCACACAATACACATATCAGATGAGCACAACAATGGCTTTTAATCCTCCCTCTTAAAATTGCCAAAGTATCTTCATGGCAAAACAAGCGCTTGGACTAACAGCCAAAGCTATGCACATAAACTGCAGAATAAAAAGACTGAACATCACAGTTTCAGCGATAACCGCAGAATCCGTTGGATTATACAGTAGTAATAACTTAGAACAAACTTACATGCTGTCTCAGCAACTCTTGGCGGTGGGTGCCTAGCCCAGTAAAGTAGTCACAGGCCCAATCTCCTACTGTGAGAGCCTCAAATGTGGCCTGGAAATCGTTGGTACGCTGGAAGCGTAACAGAGTCTCTTTGAGATAGCCCCACCTACGAATCTCTGGAAGGGGACTACACAAAGTGGGAATTATTAGTGCAAGGTTGTCCAATCAAACTTAGTATGATGAAGCAATAATGACCCTGGTATTACAGTCATCTAAAAAAAATACTAACTTGACAGCACAATGTACTGTCAACTCTGTTGCAGGCCATGGAAATTTAAACTTTTTTTAAAGTATCCATCCATTCATATATTTGGATGGATACTTTTGCAATAATAAAGCAATTATTTATTTAGGTTGGATGGCTTAAACTATCTGGTCTTGAACTGTTTTAAAATAGAAAAATAATTCGAGACTGTTAAATTAGATACTTGCAACCTATCTAGACTCCAATTTCCATAAACAGAAAAGTGACTTGACGAAAACAGAATAAGGTCAAGAGCAAATACGCAGAAAAAACATTGACACACTAGACTTGAGATGTGCTTGATTTCCCTTGGAGAGTTTGGAATACCTGATGTTCATCTTATGGCTGCTGAACCCTAGCAAGGGGTCCAGCACAAGGCTGGTGGCAATGTCATCGGTCTCACACAGCTCCTTGACACTCATTCTAGTGCATCCGTCCATCGCCTCCCACCATCAGCATGCTGAAAGTACAGGGTTCATACAATATTTACTGAGTGACATAAACAGAAACCACTGCAGGCAGTGAAGAAATAAAAATTCAGCAAAAAATTCTATCTTGACGATATGAGCTTGAAACTTTTTTTTCCTTTTTTTTTTTAAACGATTCAACGGTGAAAGGTTGTTTCTGCAAATGCAATGCGATGTAATCGAAATAGGCTAACCATGTCGCAGCTGTAACTTTGGTCAAGATAGCAAAATAATCACAAATTTACTGGCAAAGGTAATTGAGGAGTGCATGTTGCATTTCTAAATCACTTTGATTGATATCGGAGAAAAAACGCAATGGTTAATTTGAGGTAAATTGCTAAATTGTAACTGCCTATCAATACATTTTAAACTCTGTCCATTTCAGTTTGTGTGAAAGTAAGTAACGGAACTATATTTTCGTGATGGACACATTATTCGTGGATCTACAGCTACAAACGTAACATGATAACGTTACATGTATCAATTAACAAACAACAACCTAACATCGGATGTAACGTAAAATACCATCGGTAAGACGTGACAACAAAATACTGATAAGTTGGAGAAGACGTGTCGTGAGACAACAACAAGCGTCACTGACCGATCGTGTGGCAAACGCAGGCTAGCAAGACTACCGTTGCATAATAACATGAATTGCCTAAGCTAAGTTAACGTTCGTTAACACTGACCAAAACAAATACAATTGGGCAACGTCCACCCATTCGTTACAAAATATGGCCGTACCACACAGTAGATATACTTTTAACAATAACACTAACATTGTAGCATCCCCGTCTTATGTTAGTCGGAACCCACTGGCACTAATTCACGGTGTGGACAAGCTAGCTGGCTACCGTCGATGTTACTGGCTTGTTAGCTGAGCTAGCTAAGCGCGCACTGCCACTAATAGCTCATAATGACAGTCAGTCAGAAAGTTAGTGCTAATGCCCGATCACAACGACCATCCCTGTACCAAAAGGCCAAACATGTTATTTGAAAAGACATTGCTTTAAATGGTTGAAGAACACCTACCTGGGAGTATGTTGTGTAGGGTATAAACTAGGCCAAGTAGCTAGCCAGCTTAGTCAGCTGAAGTCAAGCAGAAGCTGGTTCTTATTCCGCAGTCCAGCCAAGGTTCAATTGTGTAGTCGGATAACGTTTACCACCCCTGACAGATTGGACCTTAATCGAGTTTGTGGCAGGTAAAACTATTCAATTGACCTATTGGTTTGTTAGTTAACCAATTACCCCCCAAAATCCCCAAAATATGTAGCTAGCTACGGTAATACGGGCTAACGTTGCTAGCACAAAAGTTGACGAACAGACTACAACGCAACCAAACCATCCCAGACAGTGCCAGCCAATTGGTAACGCCCCGAGGATATATTCAATTGGTTGAATCCAAGGCCAATTTTATGTATTGTCCCCACTATTGGTCGGATGTGTGTGTTTTACTCGAATACCAGTACACTTATGTCTCTGATTGGTGAAATGTTCGGATTTTACTTTGTTGGCGTAAGAGTCATGATATTTCCTCTTTCATCCCTTTTGGCTTGCCATACTTTCTTTGGCACGAGTAATAAACGTGCGCGGTTACAGTAAAATGACGACCAACATGATCAATCGCGCCTGAATAAACATCGTACGTAGGTCTACGATCTTTGTTTTTGAAAACACACGAAGGAAGAAAGCCTCCCTTATATTATATTATATTATTAGCTCAGGCAATGCAATATAATATTATTATACTGGCTCAAAATTTGATGAGTGCAACTGTGCATGCATATTTAAACTAGGTAAGCATAAACCTAGTACGGGCCTATAAAAGTGATAGTTGAGTAAAATCGTTCCGTAAAAAGATCTCAAACTGAAATATATATTTTACATATCAACAGTAGACGTCGCAACTTTTCCCACTTCCGACATTAGCTAGGCCAGTTTGGGTAATATAAAATGTGGGTTTGCGGATGTGAGTGCGCACGCTTGTCAAGTTAAAAAAAGGAGACAAGCTTATACAAATTCAACATTTTATTTTCTACCCGGTTAAAGACAAGATTTTAGATTGATTGGAAAAAAAACTTACATAATACAAATAAAAAATAGCATTAGTCATATTTTCTTAAATGTTTTTAATCTGTCCATCATCTGTATTTCATCTCTACCCAGACAGTGCATGGAGCAAACATCCCTGATTTGTTGGGGGGAGGAAATTTCATCAGTTGCCTTGATCTATACCGAAGTAAAACAAATATCAGACTGATGGTGGCTGAAGAATCAATTTAGTTGTCTTTAATGATATCAGTAATATAATAGCAATAAAAAGAGTGCAAGCACAAAGTTTATACAGCAATGAAAATGGGATGACATGGCTTTAAAAAAACATAACTTTACTTTGGAATGTTCCTAGACTGTTTTGTTAACCGTGACAAACAGCCCATGAAGCATGGTGAGAAACACAGGAAAACTTAGCCTTCAATATGCAGTTACTATATTGCAGTTTACCCCCCAAAAACATGGTTCTAAATAAAGCAAAATTGATGAGAAATGAACGTGTTTTTCTAATTTGTTGTGTAAGAGGTACCAATGTCCACAAACAGCATTACATTTCATTCCAAAGTGATCAATAGCTTCTCTGATCATGCTGCTGCATAGCCTATATCCATGTTAAAATGAGACCTTTCATTTCCATCCAAAGACTATTTTAGTATAAAATAAGCTCAGCTTCCTAAGCTATATTATGAAGAAAAAAATAGGAATGAGAGCAGATAACCCCTCATCTGCAAGATGACACAAAATATTGTTCCCATGTACACAATGGGGGCACCAATCTCTTCTAATCATTTGTTTTTTTTTTGTTTTTTTTTCAATATACAGGGTAAGAAGAGCAAATATAACAGGATTCTGAGGTGGGGTGTGTATTACCTTCCACCAATGCTTCTTTCAAAGCAAACTCAGTGCACAACACTTCAGCAGAAAGCTGAAGCAAATCCAAATAAAGCCAGAAGTTGGCAAGCACAACAGAAAATACATATTAGAAAGGAGTGTGAAAAGTGTAAGACCCTGAAATACTGCACAGGAAATGGGTTACTCTTCAAGCTCGCCAAATCAGGCCATGCTAACCTATCAATTGCTTTTATTAAGACAATAGGAGCCAGAAAAAATGGCAGAGATGAAGATACACGTCAAAGGTGAGTGGAACAGACAGTGAACAGTATGGTGGTGTATTTCAAATTAATGGTTCTCTTTATTTATCATTGCTTTTCAAATAGGACTAAAAACAAAACAAAAAACTCAAAACTCTTTTAATTAAGCTACAAATAAGAAACACAGAAGCAAATCTATTTCACATCCATGATTGTGTCAAATCATTGTTTTTTCCAATAGAAGAAAAAAAAAACATTTGTGTCCGGCTTCCTTGATCCATGTGAATCAATATACTCAAGAATCCATTTGCGCCAATCCACCTGGGCTGTCAGTGTGTGGTGTGTCCTGTTACCATCTGATCGTGCAACCTGTCCCCGACCCCAGCATCCCCACCCCACAAAAGT